>JARYGA010055902.1:0-29015 GCA_030545235.1 Helianthus tuberosus
TATGCGCGTAAACGCAAACTTGTGCGCTTTTTGACACTTTTAGTCCCTGCATGACTTAAAAGTTTATTTTTGCGCGCCAAACACCTCTAAGCCTATATCTAAGCTAAATTAAGGATAATTAAGGTATGTATAACTCATGGTCATACTCCGGAAGGTCCGATAACATACGAATCGGCATACTTTAACAGTTTGACACTTTAGGTTCCTCTAATGCGCAAACTTGCGTATATCATCATTTAATAGTATTAAAACCTTATCTAATCCGTATTAGGCATTCTTGAAAGTATTATTAAACATCATAATGCTTCGGGCTCGATAGAAGGTCATTCAGAGGTATAATTAAACATGTTGACACTTTTAGTCCCTTATACTTGCAAAGTTGCGCGTAACTTCACTTTTAGGCATAAAAGCCTTGGATGGCCAATGGTTGGCATTCCCGAGAGTATAATCAAATATCATGAGGCTCTCGGTTTGTTAAAAGGTCACTCAGAGGTAAGAATTTACATGTTGACGCTTCCAACCCTTTATTGCGCAAATTTTCAATTAATTGCTCAAACGGCTACACTTGATCAACAAGTGGCTCATTTGTGAATATAAGACCGTAAAAGGTTATTTAGAAACTTATTTTAGGTACGCTAACACCTCTAGTCCTTTCATAATCAAAGTTTTTGATTTTTCAAAAAATTAGTCCCTTAATTTCAACATTTGACTTCATTAGGGTTTATTACACGTGTCAATACTTTATTGGACGTGATTTTACGAGGTGTTACACAAATGAACTTATCCAAAGTCTCCCGTTCTTAGATTCTTCATCATCTTCATGCTAGAAGTAGCATGGAAAGATGCCCCCCGAATCCATTATCCAAGATTCAGCTGTTTCCTTTATACAACAGATTAATGCTTCATCATCTGAGGTTGCTGTAGTAGCATTAATTTCTTTCTTCTCTCTGGGTACTGTAGCTTTTGTGCATTGATTTCTGAAATGCCCTTTCTCCTGGCATTTCCAGCAAGTAATATCTTTTCTAGGTCTAGACTTACTTCTTTTCCTAGATTTTGATCTGCCCCTGTTGCCTCCTCTGTTGTTGCTCCGTCCTCTACCTTCAGCACTTAGCAAAGAACTTGATGACTCTCCATTATTCCTCCTTCTTGAATCTTCATTCAAAATCAAGTCACGAACTTTGTTGAAAGTCAAAACATCCGAATCAACAGAATTTGTAACTGTAGTGATTGTTCCTGACCAACTATCAGGTAATGAAGATAAGAGTAGGCATGCTTGCAATTCATCATCAAGCTTGAATTTCACTGATGACAAGATGAGAGTTGAAGGTGTTTATGTGTGCAGTAACAGAACATCCCTTCTTCATGCGTGTGTTCACTAACTCATGAATTAGAAACTCCTTGTTTGCAGCCGATGGCTTCTCATACATGTTTGACAACGCCTCCATGATTCCACGTGCTGTGGTTTCTTCTAAGATGCTGTATGCCACTTTCATAGACAAAGCAAGTCTAATCGTTGACTTCGCCTTCTTGTCAATAGCTAGCCACTCTGCTGTAGGCTTCTTAGGTGCTTTCTCTAAAGCTGCATCCAAATCTTTCTGTATCAGCAAATCCATGATTTGCATCTTCCACCATCCAAAGTTTTGTCCATCGAACTTCTCGATCTTTGTTTTACCCTCATCAGCCATAATACCGGAAATCAAAGAGTGAGAGCCAACACTAGCTCTGATACCACTTGTTAGGTATTACTTCGCACTCACACGCACGCGGCTGACCCAAAAGGAGTTGGTATAGGGCTAAAGTAATTAAAACAATACTACGGCTCGGGCCTTAAGAACTTGACGGTATTTCTATTTAATTACTAAAATGAATATAACACGAGAAGTGACACGAGTAACAAAACGAGTAATCAACCGAACCAAAATACGCAGCGAATAAAAACAACCCAAATAATTAGGGGACTGGGGGTGGTCCGTGATGGCACCCCCATCACTCGTTGTTCCATATAGCACACCGCCGCCACCACCTTTCACAATGCGTGAAAGAATCAACGCGTGGAAAACTTCACGCGTTGCAAAGTATTCGATTGTATGTGTATGACTTGTACGTTGTGTATTAATACTTGTACGTTGTGATGTTTTTCGTCGGAAATTTGTTGGCTTCGCTGGAAAACTTGTTGGCTTCGCCGGAAAACTCGGTGCAAGTTGAAGAAGATGGATCTGGTGTTTTTGAAAACTTTGATTCCTTTTTAACACATTCAGTCCCTGTGGTTTATAGTTATTTACAAAACTTATTTAAATCTTATTCCTTTTAATTTCAACTTTTAAAACTGGCAGGTTTGGTCCTTGTCATAAAAAAAATTGTTTCTTTTATAAACTTGCAAGATTTTTTTATAAACTTTATAAAAACAAAAAAATGGTTGTGAGTGGTGATGGAATTCCATCACTAGTGATGACCACCGCCACTAAAAAAGGCTTGTGAGTGATAGAATAGTGGTTGATGACATGGCGGAACTTGATTGAATGCTTGTGAGTGATGGAATTCTATCATTAGTGACCACCCCCACTCCCCTTAGCACTATAACCAACTCAAGCCTTAATCAAAATTGTATTCAAACCATAATAAGCAAATCTGATTACTCCTAATTTGCTACTGTTCGATAACAATCAACACAAACAAATATTATATAAATGTTGTACTAATTATGATTGGCAGACACAATAAAATCAAAGCAAGTTTGTTTTGATTCTCCAAATCCTTGCGACTGTGATGATTCCGAACTCAGTGACGGCGCGACACAATACACAACCAAACACAATATATATTATTATGATATATGCAGCAAATAAAATAAGATGTTCGATCACGGTGTGTGATCTACGTCCACAGGCAACGAACAAAGTTTCTTCTTTTATTACTTTTTGGTAACAAGATTACAAGTACACAATATGACAATATATAAGGAGACTCATCTATGGTTACATAAACATGTGGGCAAAAAAAAAAAAAAAAAACACAAAGGGTGGCCGGCCCGTTGGTCTTCTAATTTCTGCCAAAAAAATTGACCGACCCGGAATGGGCCGGGCTTCACACATTAATCCCAACACTCATCTCAAACCACGTATCAGACCTAATTTCCAGCCATCGTTTATGGTTCAATCGCCAATAGCGGCTGATAGTAGTAAACGAAGGTTAAGAGTAGTTTGATCATGGTTGATTGTTGTTCTTCAATCAGACTAACGCATGTTGGCTCAACTTCTTTTGCCAATTTGTATACGTTTTATGAATTTGTTGTAACACTAGTTTTTTTTATATATTTATTATGTATTTTTTTTGGATATATTATCAACTTACTTAAAACACAAAGTCGGTGGCATACGCCACCGACATGCATGTGTCATTTCCATTTTTTACACAATATTTTGAGTGAAGTACATTTTGGCCCCTTACTTTTAGTTTTGTTAAATTGCGTTTTGAGTCTATTTCGATATTTCCTCTTTTCACCTATACTTTGAGTAAAATACATTTTGACCCCTTGCTTTTAGCTTTGTTAAATTGTGTTTTGAGTCTCTTTCCTTTCCAAGTTAAACTTCAATTTTTCACCCATACTTTGAGTAAAATACATTTTGGCCATCTGCTTTTAGTTTTGCTAAATTGTGTTTTGAGTCCATTTCATTTCCAAGTTAAACTTCAATTACATTGCAATATTGGACCATTGAGGTTTAATCTCAAAAGTTTATAATGTTTCAACTTTATCGTTGTACCGTATATCTATACATTTTTAGCTTGCTTTCTTTAATTATTTTCGTTCGCTAATTTCTTTTTTTAAAAAACTAAACGTTTGGATTCAACCATACATTAGGTTGAACTGAATACATTAGGTTGAACAAGCTTTGTCTGTACTCCCTTTGGCACGAAGTGCCGTCATGAGCACTCCTTTAGGGATAAACTGCCCAGTTGCACCTGGAAGCCTTCAAGGCTTCAACCTTATGCCTCAATGATGGCTCAGATGATGGCCAGCTTCCTCTGGCAGCACTTTATTAATCAGGTGCTAGCCACCCAAGGGAACAACAACAACAACACAAGTACAAGGGTGGAAGAGGATTTGGCCAAGCCGTATAAACCAAGCAATCTATCATTCTTCTCACAACAAATCGCCAATTATGATTTCTAAACAAAAATCAAGATGCCATCCCATATCAAGACATATGACGGGACCGAAGATCCAGAGGATCACCTCCAGATCTTTACTGGTGCTGCTAGGATCGAGAAATGGTTAAACGCTGAATGTTGCCTCATGTTCATGGAGACCCTCATAGGGTCAGCCAGAATATGGTTCAACGATTTACCAGTCAGAAGCGTTCGAAGCTTCGATGACCTGAGCAAAGGGTTTCTAGCCAATTTCTCACAGCAAAGGTGGTACATTAAAGATGCCACGGTGATTTTCCAGATAAAACAAAGAGATGACGAGAGCCTTCGAGAGTTCATAGAAAGGTATAAAAAGGAAGGTCTAATGTATGTAGGGACAAATAAAAAGATGAGAGTGGCCGGTTTTATGAACGTCATTACCTCCAAATACCTTACAAGGGATTTCAACAAGTCCCTACCAAAGACTTTGGAAGAAGCTCTCGAAAGGGCTGAAGCCCACATCAGAGGAGAGGAGGCTATAGACATAAAGGAGCAGAGAAAAAGGGGATCTAGCTGGCGAGGTAACAGCCCCGCTAGAAAGAAGGGGAATTTTCATCTCTACGATAGGCGCCCCAGAGGATCAGAGCAATGAAGGCCTGAAGGTCGGAACCCTCTGAGCAAGGAGAAGACCGTAAACTTTACAGCTCTTACAAAAACCCCACAGGAAATCCTTGCTACAGAGGAGGTGAAACAAAGCTTCCGACCTCCTCAACCTCTACCCAAGAGTAAAAGGAATGAAAATTCCACCCAGTTCTGTGAATTTCATGAGGAAAAGGGGCACCATACTAACGATTGCTTTCAACTCAAAAAGAGAATTGAGGAGGCTGTCAAGTCCGGGGAACTAGCCCACTTGGTAAAAGGGGTGAGGGACAAGATAGCCAAAGGTAAAAGCAATGAGGTTAACATGGTGGACTTCGATGAAAAGGTTTCCCACAAAAGACAATGGTTGGAAGCTTGGGAGCTTCAGTGTGTCTGCTTCCCGCCATCGGAAAAGGATCCACTTTCAAACCCCCTGGTAGTTGAAGCAACTGTGGGTACACTGAAGACAAGCAAAGCCTACCTAGACACTGGTGCAGCTACTGAAATCATGTTTGAAAAGTTCTTCAATCGTTTGAGTAGTGAGGAACGTTCAAAGCTTCAATCGTCTAGAACCTCTATAAAAGGTATTGCCGACATACCCCTCAAGCCTTTAGGGCAACTTACCCTTAATGTCCGTTTCAGTGAAGGCAAGTTGGAAAGAGTTCAACCTCTCACCTTCGTGGTTATCAACATACCTTCCAACTATGATGTCATCATAGGAAGGCCGGGACAATGTGCATTCTAGATGGCTGTTTCTGTTGGTTATGGCACGGTGAAGTTCCCTACCGAGAGAGGGATTGCAACCCTTCAACCCACTTAAGAGGCCTACATGGTTGAAGGGGAAAATTCAAAGAATGAAAGAGACAAGCAAGGGCTAATCATAAACCCCAAATATCCTGAACAAAGGATAAGGGTTAATACAAGCCTCTCCCAAGAAACCCTCTCATACCTTAAAAAGCTGCTGGTACATTATAGCGATGTCTTTGCCTGTTGCCCGGAGGACATGACGGGCATCCCTTGAAGCATTGCTGAACATGAGCTGAAGATACCACCTGATGTCAAGCCTGTTGTCCAAAAGAAACGAAGTCTGACCCCTGAAAGAAGCTTGGCAGCATGCCAAGAAGTAGAAAAGCTTGTCCTAGCTGGAATTCTCCGGGAAGTCAAGTATCAATCCTGGGTTCCAAACCCAGTCATGGTTCGGAAACCCGATAACTCATGGAGAATGTGCATAGACTTCAAGGACTTGAACAAGGCTTGCCCAAAAGATTGCTACCCTTTACCGGAGATTGATCTCAAGGTTGACTCTCTCACTGGTTACCCTTTCAAGTGTTTCCTTGATGCCTACAAGGGTTACTATCAAATCCTTATGAAAGAAAAGGATGAAGAGAAGACCGCCTTTCACACGGACAAGGGTATCTTTTGCTATCAAAAGATGCCTTTTGGCCTCAAGAATGCGGGTGCAACTTACCAACGCCTAGTTGACTAAGCTTTTGCTAGTTAAATTGGCAGAAACATGGAAGCATATGTCGACGATTTGGTAATCAAAAGCAAAACAGAATACCAAATGCTTGACGACATACAAGAAACTTTCCAAAACCTAAGGAAGGTCAACATGAAACTCAACCCTGAAATTTTTTTCGTTTGGGTTTGAAGAAGGAAAATTTCTGGGGCATATTGTGGGAAAACAAAGTATAAAGGCCAGTCCAAACAAAGTCAAAGCCATTCTTGAAACCAAGCCCCCGCGAAGCAAAAAGGAAGTGGAAAGTCTGAATGGAAAGCTTGCAGCTCTGAAGCGTTTTACCTCAAAACTGGCTGAAAAATCTTTACCCTTCTTTAAAACGCTTAAAGGGTGTTCTGACAAAAAAGATTTCAAGTGGACTGAAGAACCAGAAGAAGCTTTTAACCACATGAAGCAACACCTGGCTTCACTTCCTGATATTGCAGCCCCGGAAACAGGAGAGCTGATCTTTGTCTACCTCTCGGTTGCTGAAGAAGCAATAAGCACGGTTTTAACCATCGAACGAGAAAAAGTTTAGGTACCCGTCTATTTTTCAGCAAAACTTTAAAATTGGCAGAAATTAAGTATCCTCCTCTAGAAAAACTTGCCCTAGCCCTAGTCCAAACGGCTAGAAGGCTTCGAAGGTATTTCCAAGCACACCCTATACAAGTGTTCACCGACCAACCCATCAAGAGTGTGCTTGAAAAACCAAAAAATTCAGGACGGTTGGCCAAATGGGCTGTGGAACTGGGTGAGCACAAAATCACCTATGTTCCAAGAAAATCCATTAAAGCCCAAGTCTTGGCCGACTTCATTGTGGAAGTCCCAAAACAAGCCGTCACGGAAGTTAATACAACTACCGCTGAACCTTCTGACCCTGAAGCCTGGAAGCTCTTTACCGATGGAGCTTCAAGCGTTGAAGGGTCAGGAGCCGGGCTCATTTTAATCAACCCTGAAGGTCTAGAATTTACATACGCTCTTCAAATTGAATTCCAGACCACAAACAACGAAGCTGAATACGAAGCATTAATAGCTGGGTTGAGGATAGCCAAGGAAATGAAGGTTCAAAAGCTTCAGGTCTTCACAGACTCGTTGCTCGTGTCAAGGCAAGTCAATAACAATTATGTTGTAAAAGAGCCCAACATGAAGAGGTACAAATAAAAATCCAAGGAATTGATGAACACGTTCCAAGCATGTACCATCAAACAAGTCCCAAGATCTCAAAACAAGAGAGCAGATGTCTTGAGCAAACTTGCCTCCCTCACTTTTGCTCATCTCACAAAAAAGGTATTGGTGGAGGTGTTGAAAACTACATCAATTCAAGAATTGGAGGTTCAAGATGTAATCACCGAAGAATGCCCCAATTGGATGACTCCTATCAAGAAATTCCTCAAAAACGGTGAGTTACCTGGTGACCAAATAGAGGCTGAAAGGGTTAAAATCAAATCCATGCAGTATGTGTTGCAAGGTGAGATCCTCGAGAAAAAGGGTTACCTTGCACCATTACTGAGATGTGTTGGCCCGGAACAAAGCCAGTACCTGGTCAAAGAGGTTCATGAGGGGATATGTGGAGCTCATTTTGGAGCAAGGACGATGGTTGCTAAACTGATGAATCTCGGGTATTTTTGGCCTTCCATGCACCGAGATACCACCGAACAATTAAGAAAATGTGAAGCCTGTCAAATACATGCACCGGTGCCCAAGAGCCCCAAACATGATCTTGTCCCGATATCTTCAGCTTGGCAATTTCACAAATGGGGAATAGATATTGTTGGTCCATTCCCACCAGCCAAAGGTGGAGTAAAATTTTTATTGGTGGCCATAGATTACTTTACCAAGTGGCATGAAGTCAAACCCCTTGCAAAAATCTCAGCAATGGGAAACAATTTGCTGAGAAGCCTTTTAGCACTTGGTGCAAGGAATTCAGAATAACTCAGGTATTCAGCTCAGTTGCATACCCACAATCCAACGGCCAAGTTGAAAGAATGAATCGGAGCATTGTTGAAGGAATCAAGACCCGATTGGGAAGGCACGAAAGCAATTGGCTCGAAGAGTTGCCAAATGTCCTATGGGCTATACGAACAAAGGAAAAAACAAGCCACAAAAGAACACCTTACAGCTTGGTGTTCGGGCCAGAAGCTGTGATTCCAGCTGAAATAGGAGTTGTAACTCAAAGAACACTCAGCATGGATCCCGAAGCAAACGACAAAGAGACCATGTTGAACTTGAAACTCCTCGAAGAAACACGCGACCAAGCTGCCATTCAAGAAGCCAAGTACAAACAAAAAATGGAAGCTTATTACAACAAAAGAGTCAAGCATGAACGCTTCAAGCCAGGAGACCTCGTGCTTAGAAACAATGAGGCTAGTAAAAAAGAAAACCAAGGAGAACTTGGCCCAAAGTGGGAAGGGCCATACACAATCCTTGAAGGCCACAAAGGTGGATCCTATAAACTGGCCGACGCAGAGGGTAAAAAGCTTCCCAGACACTGGAATGGCAAGACCCTTAAAAGGTTCCATGTCTGATCAAGAAAGTTTAGTTTATATTTCAAGAGTTGTCCCATGCTACTTTTTTTTTAAAACAATATCTCTTGAATGAATGATGATGTTTTATCAAATTTGTCTTTCTATCCTAAAATCAGGTTGAGAACCTAGCAAAAAACTCCATGGCAAGGGCCATGTAAGGGGATGAGCTCCCAGGCCATTTCGCTCAATAGGTTCAAGGGTTGAATGAACCTATATAAGGGGTGAGTTCCTAAATCAATACAATTCCATGAGACTTATAAAATTATCAAAAAACAAACTTGTCTCATAGACGGGTCTGAGCAGCCTACACCAAATGTTCCTTAAGCCTTGTAAAACTTCTAGAAAACAAATCATTATCAACAGGCTTACGAACCAAAATCAAACCAATAAAAATGATAGATAGGATAGGTGCTATGTCTTCTTGTTAAAAATATTAAGGCTAAGTGACTGCAATACTGAACCCTTTAAGGTATAAAAAACATAAAGACAACACAAACCCAACAAAGACAATTCCATAAACATAAAAACAACTGAAGGGGCAAAACAACAACACAACAATAAAAGGTTGTATACAACTTGAAATAAAAAATACAAAGCAAAGCACCAAGTCATAAAGGACAAGCAACAGCTAGAAGCCTTGAAGGCTTCAAGCTACAAGTATCTAACAAAACTGCCTTACAAAAATACACAGCTACATTTTCACAACACAAGGCAAGTAGTAGAAAGTTAATAGCATAACATAATAAGTCCTAAAGACTTCTAAATATCCAAACCAGTCATAATCAAACCTTAACGGTTTGTAAACATAGAAATTGTTCAAATAGCCACTAAGGCTAACAACCATCAACAGAAACCTTAAGGGTTTCTGCAAAACCTAAATTGTTTTAAAGGGAATACAGACCATAAAATTGTTTTAGGATGCTAAGAAAGCTACGAATATTGTTCAAACATCAGCAAGAGGCTTAGAAGCCCCAGAACTGCCAGCCTTACCTTTTTTGGCCTTCTTTGCCTTCTTGGATTTCGGACCACCATCACCTCCAACCGCTGAACCTTCGAGGCTCGCATCCTTGGAAACATCAGCATCATCCGAGAAGGTTTCCTCACTATCTCCCGAGCGAGAACGTTTCCGGGACAAGGAATCGAGCACTTCGGCACAAACCTTTTCATTTAACCCAGCCGGCTTCAACTCCTGTAAGACAGAAAGAGGTTTACCAAAACAAGTTGCAACTTGACTTACATATGGGTAAGTCAACCTTTCCATCTGCTGAACAGACTCCTTAAAAACCCCAGAAGCTTCAGGACAAAACATGGGAGACTGTTCCAAGGTCTGACCAGACTCATGAAGTTTAAAACCAGCAATAAGGCCCTGATGTTTCCCCAAGTTCAGCAATTTTGTATAGACCTCTCCAAGAGCAGAATTGAATTCATTGGAATGAAGGAGATAGGTGACAACCTGATGAAAGCCTTGCTCAATGAGCCACTGGTTATCACCAGTGGCTTGAGCAACTGAAGCCTTCAAGCCTTCATTCTCTTCGTCAAAGGCTTTCTTTTGCACATCTAAGGCTTCCCTATCAGCCTTCAACTTTAACTTATCAGCTTCAAAACTTTTCTTGAGATCATTCATCTCAATTTCATGTCTCCTTGTCAACTCTCCAACCTTTTTTACCTAAGCCTCGTCCTTTTTGGAGAACCCCTCAACCTCTTTCTTCATTGCAGCCATGGGGGCCTTCATTTTATACTTCTTCTTGGTAGCGTCCTCATACTCCTGCATACCTTTCGTAAAACGGGTAACACCCTCAGCCAACAGGGCTGAAAGTTTGCAGGAACTTAAGATCAACCTCAAAATGAAATGATCAGCCTCCATCTCAGAAATAGCATTTCGGACACCAGGGGGAGCGAAATGAGCCAACACATTTGCACAAACGGAAGGATCCTTAAAACTATCACCAACTTTCACCCCTCAATTGGGAACATAAACCTCCTCAGCTTCAGGCTCCTCTAAGCCTTCAACGCTTTTACCTGATGAACCCTGGATAGCAGGCACAACACCCTTCTTAACCAACTTCTTCTTCTTCCCAGAAACCACCAACTCTTTTTCCTTTCCCTTCTCCACACCACCTTCAGTAACTTGCTCCTCGGATACCTCAATTTCATCTATAATGTCAATGCCCTCTGAACCAGAAGGTTGGTCAGCACCTTTCAAACAACGGTTTCAACGACGGACAAAAACCTTGGAACCCGGAGCCTTCGTGAAACCTTTAACATTTGGAACATTCACATAGCCAGAACCCTCGAACCTATGCTCAGATCCCCAAACAACTGCATCCCCAAACACAACATCGGAAGTATCATCGCTCTTAATAAAATCAAGGGAAGACATAACTGCAAAACAAACACAAATAAAGTGTCACACCCCAACCAATGGCGGAATCATCGGAGTGGGACTAGTTCGAGATTGTAAGAGACTTCATAACACTATTTGTGACAATATTTAATTCAATCGATTTCATTTCATAAATAAATTGTCAAAACATTACAAGAAATTCAAATAACAACATTGTTCAACATAACTTAACAAAATTTGATACAACACTTTAGACCTAAACGTCTAAGTGAGTATCTAGGCATCATTGCTAATCCATTTCATAGCATCATCAATCCTCAACCTGTAACATGTTTAAAATATAATTCAATGCAAAAGCAAAGGCAAGTATACAAGTTTAAGCATAAGTATAAGTATAAAAGTTTAAAACGAATCTACATGGTAACTTAGTTTATACAAGATCAACTTAACATGGCATGCAATATTTCTAGTCAACCCTCTGTTTACGCAAAATGATATAATTCAACATGACCACTAGTCTACGGGCAGTGCGTTACTCCTATAGCGCTATACATGTCAAATGGAGGCTCGTGAAAGCTAATGACTAAAACATATCACATAAGTAAGGTCCACGTATAAGCATCAAGTATAACAACATAGTATTCATGTATAAGGATTGTTTTCGTGCATTGCATAAAAAATAAGTTTAAGTGTAGTTTAATAGTTAAACATGTTACACCCCAAAGTGGTAAACATAAAAAGGGGGTTGCGAGTATACTCACAGAATTGCTAAGTCTTCCGATTATCCAAGTGTTGACAAGCGTAAGAGATTAAGAGGAAGGAACACCGAAGTCTCGAGTTTATGAGTGGTTGCGATTGCAACTCCTAGTAAAATAACGCACGAGTAAAGATTAGAACAATTCAAGAGAACGAACGAGAATGTTTGACCTAGATATTTAAAATATCACGAACTCGTTATTATTTATAGGTAAAAATATACGAAATCCTAATATTTATTGTTTGTAGATTAAATATTTAAATATTTTATTTTATCATAAAAATTAACATTAGTGTTATAAAAGAATTATAATAATTCGTAAGTAATTATGTAAATTTTATTTTAAAGGTTTTATTTAAAGAAAGGAGTTAATCAATAAAAACTTTTGGATTTGAATTATACTTACTAATTCTAAAAATTGGTTTAAGAAAAATAAATTTTGATTTATATAAACATGTTTCAATAAGAAAACAGATTGTATAACAAATTTTAGTTTATATAAAAACACGTTTTGTTTACATCTTTTGTTTTGCGGATTCTTACGAAAAACGAGCATAGTTTCCTCTGTTTTTTGGACGATCCCGACAACTCCAAGTATCGATCTATATTTTTCAAAATTCAACAATTCAATAATAATATAAACAAATATAGTTATATGTATTTTCTAAATAAGTTATAAGGTTCGATTTCACGAAAACAAAATACTATTTAAGCACGAAACAAATAAATTAGTAATCTCGTCATTGTTATTCGAGGCTCGTGTTTAACCCGTGACCCGGGTTGACCAGCTGACTGTTTGACCCGACACGAGGAACTGAACGGACTCGAACTAGACTGAACTTAAACTGATGAACCAGAGTCGCCTCGAGTGAACCGAAAATTGGACATACTGAAAGGCGACTAAACCAGAGTCCCGAGTCTGCACAAATCAAACAAACGAGCGATTGAATCAAACTGACCGAAAACTGAATTGCATGAAACCAAAACAAAGCTGAATCCAAAAACTAACCTGAACCGCACCGGAACTGGGTTGAATCGAGACTGAACTAAACTGAAACAAAACCCAAACTCGAATAAAACTCGTGTTAACCGAATCGGGAACCGACGCTGTCGGTTTCTGCCGCCGGTTAAACCGACAATTGTACCGCAGTTGTAACCCACCACCATCACCATCGTCATCAACATCACCGGCATAACCGTCGCCGGCCGTCGTCACACCTGAAACAAACGTGAAATCGGCAGGAGGAGATGAATCGAACCGAAACAAAAGGGGTTCCAGGTGAGAAGAGGAAAGATCAAGACTTACCAAAGAAGAACCCTCATAACACGTCTGCCAGAGATGAGAACCAGCACCTCCGGTGCTCTGATGGTAAAACCGTTGCCGGATTCGTGCTTAGGACAGTCGCTTTAGGGGGGGTACACCTCGTTTCATTGCGGAAAGTCGCCAGAAAAAGCCACCACCGCCGTCACACACGGCGGCGCCGCCGCCGGGATCCTCGCCGGACCTTCGTCGTGGTCGTCGCCGGACCGGCTGCCGGAATCGGAGAGGGAGAACTGAGAGGGTGTGTGTGAGTGTGCGGCGTGTGTGTGTGTGTTGTGTGTGTGTGTTAGATTTAAATAGGTAGGGTTTTAGTAGGTTGGGCCCAAGGCCCGTTTATCAGTTCTAGCGTGTTAGAGTGGCCCAGTCGCGTCTACGAGGTCCGTTTTCGACCCCGAGCGTCGTAAAATGTCACTGGATAATATTTTAAGGTCAAATCACGTAGAATAACTTCGGAAACCGGTGTGTGACTCGTTCGTTTGTCGGTTGCGTTAAAACACGTAAAAACATCGTTTGTCGTTTTAATTCCGTTTTTCGATCTGATTTCCACTGTGGTCCCAAAAATAAAAAAATAAAAAGCGAACATGTATTTCCTAAAAGTATAGAATTGCGTAAATACGAGGCGTTACAGTCTCCCCTCCTTTAGAAAATTTCATCCCGAAATTTATTCAGAAGGAAGACTTGAAAGGGTTTTGGCAAACCGAAGAGGATCGTTTAAAAAAAAATTGAGGCTTGTAAGAAGGACAACGGAGAATAATGGGGTATAAGGGTGAACGATTGATCTAATAAACGATTAGAGTATAAGAATAGCATAAGTATCGGATAGACGAAAGGAGTGTGTTAAGAATGAGGCCTCGTCAAGGGTAATCGGATATAATGCATTTGTGAGTTGCTTAAGGTTTGTATTAGGTCTAAAAAGGTCTGCAAAACACCGAATTTCTCATGGCACGTCTTACGAAAGTTTGGTAACATGATGAAAACACTTATATATAGGAAGTACCAGCGGCGTATCCACCATGTTTTGACCATGTTACGTCCGTTTCGTTATTTGTGTCATGTTACGTTCTGTGTCTTACCATACACAGTAGTACACTCTATGATTCTCATGCGTTTATCACTATAATCCCGTGTGCACCCGCGACTATTTTGATCGTCGCATGATCCGCATAGCTTGTACTAGTTGTGTATGAATTAGGATATACATAAATTTTGAAAATAAGAACGAGTACGTATAGGAATGTCGTATGTAAGCATGTTTATGTTTAAGCATGTATGGGACTCACGTAAGCAAATCCCTCGGATTCCGCTCGTGTACGGGTACGAATGTATAAATCATGAGTATGAAGGAAACTATGAGCATAAATATAAGTGTAAGTATAAATACGCATGTGAGTGCAAGTATAAATATAAAATGTATGAGTATGAGTGTAGGTACGAATAATAAAGATTTCGTAATTAGTATAAACTGAAACATAACGAATTAAACATGTGAAAACGATCAAAAGGTTGAGTATGTAAAAAAATGAACGCTAAAAATGAAATTGTCGCGAGATATAGACTATAACGTGTATGATGATATGCATGTATAGTGGTTTAAGCGAAATGTTGAGTTTATCGAATCGAAATAGATTGAGTTTGACTTGTAATGTAGATTCTAGCTTGTATATGTAAGAAGAATATAAGGTACTTATTGGTTATACATAACGTATTTTGTAAGGAATGGAAATGATACGTTTGTTTTAAAAGAAGATTTACGTAAGTTGAAGATTGTCGGTCCCCATGAAGTCTTCTTACCCACGTGTTTAGAAATTTGTATAACGTATTGAGCGGTGTATAAAAGTTTGTTGTAAATAATAAGTTCGTATTATTTCAAAGGATCTTGCATTAAAATATGAAATTTGAAATTCGAAGGTTCTTGTGAAAACGTTGATTCTTAAAAGAAGTTTCGCAATGAACTTAGTGTTCGTTGAAAAGAGTTTTTAACAAAATGATTTGTTGGTTTTGAAAAGTTTGTGGTAAAACGGTCTTATAATATATATACAAGATCTTATCAATATATGAGAAAGTTGGTTTGATTTACGACTGAGAATGAAAGTCTTTAGTATAAAGATATAATGTGAGCGCGTTTTAATGATCAGGTTAAATAAGAAGTTCATGGGCAAGAGATCCATTGGACCATTTAAGTTAATAGGTAGCATTTCGCAAGATTTTGAAATTCGGGTGATAAAACGTTTTAAGGCATGATTAAGAATTTTCGTGTATGTGATTTATGTGAAATAGATTATGAGATAAAGAATACGTTCGATAAAATAATAAATTTTGAAATTCACATAAGTAGGGATTTTGACGAATGATAAACGATTTAGGTGTAACATATGATTGTGTTGTATGATGAAGTCTCTTTTGAAAGAAAATTTTGGTAACGATCACCTAGGTAAGGGAATCACCCCTAACTCGTCGGTGAGGTCGTTTTAAGAAAAGAAGAAGTTGAGTTAATCATCAAGGTAAGGAAATCACTCATATCTCGATGACATGTCTCCATTTTGGTGTTACAAACAATGTAAACAAAATTGAGTGACATTTTAAAATCATGCATATGTATAAATGTATGAAAAGACCTAGTATGATGCGTGTGTGAGAAGAATGATCTCGAAAATAAATTTAAATTTGAAACGAGAGAATTGTATCATATAAAAGTGATGATAGTAAAGCATAGGTTTGATTAAAACTTGGATTGTTCCAAAATGGAGCTTTGACTAAACCAAAATGGTCGAAAATTCCTTTGAATTTGAGAAACATGCTTTGGTCTAATAGGTGGAATACTCTCGCCGATGTCTCGGTTAACGGTATTCACCCTTCCAGTTACTACATGTTCCAAATCAATCGGAAATTCGAGACTTGGCGAGATTTTTTGAAAATCGAGGAGCGGAACTAATCGACAAGGTGTGGGTTTCACCCCTAACTTGACGATTTCGTGCCCTAAGTGTGGTTGGTACTCGACGGGTCAAAATTAAATTTCAACACTTGACAAGGGTCCACTAGAATTTGAAATGGAAATTCTCCATCAAGGTGAGGATTTCACTCCTAGCTTGGTGGCGAATTCTGCGTAAAAAGAATAGATGGATTGAGAGTTGTTCACCAAATTGTGGGTTTCACGCCTATATTGGTAAAGTCGTCTCGTTTGTACAATACAAGTGATTTCGAGTTTCGTGTAAACGAGTAAAAGACGTTTGTTCGAAATAATAATAATAACAAGTACTAGCATATAAAGCATTTCATTTCAAGAAAAATAACACGTAGGAGACATTTCAAAAATAGCACATAAAGATGTTTCATAAAAGTAGCATGTGAAGCAAGTATAGTCGAATTTGGTGCTTAACTATAGACTAGGTCAAAAGCATAGCAATTTTACTAATTCCCTATAGTTATGGCTCTGATACCAATCTGTCACACCCCAACCAATGGCGGAATCATCGGAGTGGGACTAGTTCGAGATTGTAAGAGACTTCATAACACTATTTGTGACAATATTTAATTCAATCAATTTCATTTCATAAATAAATTGTCAAAACATTACAAGAAATTCAAATAACAACATTGTTCAACATAACATAACAAAATTTGATACAACACTTTAAACCTAAACGTCTAAGTGAGTATCTAGGCATCATTGCTAATCCATTTCGTAGCATCATCAATTCTCAACCTGTAACATGTTTAAAATATAAGTCAATGCAAAAGCATAGGCGAGTATACAAGTTTAAGCATAAGCATAAGTATAAAAGTTTAAAACGAATCCACATGGTAACTTAGTTTATACAAGATCAACTTAACATGGCATGCAATATTTCTAGTCAACCCCCTGTCTACGCAAAATGATATAATTCAACATGACCACTAGTCTACGGGCGGTGCGTTACTCCTATAGCGCTATACATGTCAAATGGAGGCTCGTGAAAGCTAATGACTAAAACATATCACATAAGTATGGTCCACGTATAAGCATCAAGTATAACAACATAGTATTCATCTATAAGGATTGTTTTCGTGCATTGCATAAAGAATAAGTTGAAGTGTAGTTTAATAGTTAAACATGTTACACCCCAAAGTGGTAAACATAAAAAGGGGGTTGCGAGTATACTCACAGAATTGCTAAGTCTTCCGATTATCCAAGTGTTGACGAGTGTAAGAGATTAAGAGGAAGGAACACCGAAGTCTCGAGTTTATGAGTGGTTGCGATTGCGACTCCTAGTAAAATAACGCACGAGTAAAGATTGGAACAATTCAAGAGAACGAACGAGAATGTTTGACCTAGATATTTAAAATATCACGAACTCGTTATTATTTATAGGTAAAAATATACGAAATCCTAATATTTATTGTTTATAGATTAAATATTTAAATATTTTATTTTATCATAAAAATTAACATTAGTGTTATAAAATAATTATAATAATTCGTAAGTAATTATGTAAATTCTATTTTAAAGGTTTTATTTAAAGAAAGGAGTTAATCAATAAAAACTTTTGGATTTGAATTATACTTACTAATTCTAAAAGTTGGTTTAGGAAAAATAAATTTTGATTTATATAAACATGTTTCAATAAGAAAACAGATTGTATAACAAATTTTAGTTTATATAAAAACACGTTTTGTTTACATCTTTTGTTTTGCGGATTCTTACGAAAAACGAGTAGGGTTTTCTCTGTTTTTTGGACGATCCCGACAACTCCAAGTATCGATCTATATTTTTCAAAATTCAACAATTCAATAATAATATAAACAAATATAGTTATATGTATTTTCTAAATAAGTTATAAGGTTCGGTTTCACGAAAACAAAATACTAATTAAGCACAAAACAAATAAATTAGTAATCTCGTCATTGTTATACGAGGCTCGTGTTTAACCCGTGACCCGGGTTGACCAGCTGACTGTTTGACCCGACACGATGAACTGAACGGACTCGAACTAGACTGAACTGAAACTGATGAACCAGAGTCGCATCAACTGAACCGAAAATTGGACCAACTGAAAGGCGACTGAACCAGAGTCCCGAGTCTGCACAAATCGAACAAAAGAGCGATTGAATCAAACTGACCGGAAACTGAATCGCATGAAACTAAAACAAAGCTGAATCCAAAAACTAACCTGAACCGCACCGGAACTGGGTTGAATCGAGACTGAACTAAACTGAAACAAAACCCAAACTCAAATAAAACTCGTGTCAACCGAATCGGGAACCGACGCTGTCGGTTTCTGCCTCCGGTTAAACCGAAAGTTGTACCACCGCTGTAACCCACCACCATCACCATCGTCATCAACATCACCGACATAACCGTCGCCGACCGTCGTCACACCTGAAACAAACGTGAAATCGGCGGGAGGAGATGAATCGAACCGAAACAAAAGGGGTTTTCGGTGAGAAGAGGAAAGATCAAGACTTACCAAAGAAGAACCCTCGTAACACATCTGCCAGAGACCGTAACACATCTGCCAGAGACGAGAACCAGCACCTCCGGTTCTCTGATGGTAAAATCGTTGCCGGATTCGTGCTCAGGACACTCGCTTTAGGGGGGTACACCTCGTTTCGTTGCGGAAAGTCGCCGGAAAAAGCCACCACCACCGTCACACACGGCGGCGCCGCCGCCGGGATCCTCGCCGGACCTTCGCCGGCCACCGTGGTAGTCGCCGGACCGGCAGCCGGAATCGAAGAGGGAGAGGGAGAACCGAGAGGGTGTGTGTGAGTGTGCGGCATGTGTGTGTGTGTTGTGTGTGTGTGTTAGATTTAAATAGGTAGGGTTTTAGTAGGTTGGGCGCAAGGCCCGTTTATCAGTTCTAGCGTGTTAGAGTGGCCCGGTCGCGTCTACGAGGTCCGTTTTCGACCCCGTGTGTCGTAAAATGTCGCTGGATAATATTTTAAGGTCAAATCACGTAGAATAACTTCGGAAACCGGTGTGTGACTCATTCGTTTGTCGGTTGCGTTAAAAACACGTAAAAACATCGTTTGTCGTTTTAATTCTGTTTCCGATCTGATTTCGACTATGGTCCCAAAAATAAATAAATAAAAAGCGAACATGTATTTCCTAAAAGTATAGAATTGCGGAAATACGAGGCGTTACATAAAGGGTATAAGCAAACAAAAAATAGGAACATAATAACACAACAAGACAAATGCATACCCTGCCCGTCTCTCATAAGCACTGGATCTCGATCAGGTTTGTCCCACAACTTACTAAGGCCCAATAACACCAATAAGGGCTCAGGAAAGGGACGAAGCCTTGAAGGGCACTCCCTGAGAGTTTCAAGAAAACGGGAATTTATCACAAGAGCAGAGGGTTCAGGTTCATTTAAAACAACATCCGAATGTCTCCAAACAAGTTTAAAAGGAACAATTTCACCGGAAACCCAGAAAAACCGGTCTTTCCATACACCAAGACTGGAAACCATGGACGAAATTAAACAAGTGTCAACTTGGGATGTTTCAAATGTAAACCAGTCACCATTCTTGGCCAATCAGAAAAAGCGACAGAATGACAAGAGGGTCGGATCACATCCGGAAGCCCGGCACAACACTTCAAAATGGAGAACCCTAGCCAGACCCTGAGGGTGGATCTAGCCAAACGACACACGATAATACTCTAAGATATTCAAAACAAAGTTCGAGAAAGGGTGACGGAGGCTCAAAAATTCAAAATGGCGGCAATAGAGGGCAACAAAACTAGGGGGACATCGATCGATCGAAACATCGCATCCCGGTGCAACCGATTTAAACCTCAACCCAATACCCCATTCTAAACAAAAAGTTTCTACTTCCTCTTGGGTTAATCGTGAAAACGATTTGGCTAAATCTTTACGAGCACCCATGCTAAAAGAAAATAACCAGAAAAATGGAAATCGGAATTAACCTGGAAGAAGAAAAGGGAAGAAACTTGAGAGGAAATGTATGAAAGATTGTTTTCTTCTAAGAGATAAATGTAAATTAATGAAAGAAAAAACGTTATAATTACACGGAGGGTTAATAAAACCGACGCCTGACACAAAAGAAACTGCCAGTAGTCACATCAACTGTCTCGTCAAAATTCAAAAATAAAAAAACTCAACCGCTTTAAACCTTTCAAGCCTTGAAGCCTTCAAGCAAGGTAAAACAAATGTACAAAAAGTCAGAAGTATTTGAGCTTACACCCAAAAACCTCTGACTTGGGGGGCTGATGACGGGGGTAGCTCAAACCTCAATAAAATGACTGAGAATACATGATAGCTTGAAGGGTTCAAAGGTTTAATGCCCGGGAACAAAGGTAAACAACACGTGTACAGTAATCAGTCACTTCACTGATTACTTGAATAACTCTCTCAACCGCAAAAGCAAAACGTTTGCACAGGGTGTACTATTTTATTCGCAGGTCCAAACGCTTCAACCCCTTAAAGGGTAAGTCTTCAACTGCAAGCAGGGTTCACTAGTCAAAGGTTTCCCCTTTGAGCAATCTCTTCCTCTATAAATGATACTTCATTAAGTGCATTTCAAACATTCCAGATCAGTCCTGATTCTCTTGGGAACTCTGATCTTTCTTCTTGTCTCTCGAGCACTTGTTCCATACAAGTCTCTTTTCTTCACATTCAACACACACATTCTGATTGTTCTTGTATCCCAGGCTGAACACCTTTCTACTAAAGATCTTGAGCAAACAACAAACATAACTAGTGAACCTCTCTCCACGTCTTGCAAACGTGGGGGGACCCCACAACCTGCGTTAGGCAAACCGGAACCCTCCAAGCCTTTTTCCTAACCAGCATAGTCACTATCATTGGTCTTGTATTTGTTGCATCAACACACACGATCGACCATATGTACCATCATCATTTACCAATGGATTTCTATTGCCAACTTTTTCACCAACAATAATACTCCTTTGTTTTATAGTGGCTCTTATTAATATAAAACTAGTGAATTTTCCCCGCACGTTGCGGTGGGAAGTTAGTTGGTAGCGCTTTGATTCAATAAAGTACCGGTACCATAATCGACACTTTGTATAGCGACCGAAAGATAAACCCTAAATAATAAAGTCATGATATGCCCAAAAACATATAGACACACGTTTTACACCGATAAAAAAATATAAAAATAAAAATCGATAAAGGTTTCAAAAGTATAATTATTGGTACTGATGTTCATTTAAAGTTGACGTTATGTTGTTCAGACGGTATCAGTTTTGTTCGTCATCGACACTTGTTATAGCTTACGATATAAAAGGTTTCGATTCGGTTTGTCATGGTGATAAACAAAAAGAATCAATTATAATTGACTCGATCAATTTTGAACAAAGCTTTTATCAAAACACAGATAAAATAAGCATGTTGCAATGGTATATTCATAGAATTATAAAGCATTATACTATATTATTATAATAACGAAAGAAGGTAAACGACATTAATTTATAAAATATCGTATCTTAAATGTTATAAAAATATGTCTAAAATTAGAATTAAAAAAATACTTAATAAATATATATCAAATAAACATAGTCACGGGGTTAGATTTTTAAAATAAGTTAACAAACACAACTTATTTAAAAAAGTCAAATTAAATAATGAATAAAATTTCATTAAAAGGGATTACTATAAGTATAAAAAATAAAATAAAAAATATATATATGCTCAAATTTAGAATAAAAAGTAAATAACTACTTAAAAACCCTATATCATTGTTCATGATAACTTTCTATTAATATATATATAGAGAGAAACGGGATTAGGAGAAAACGATCAAAAGTGTGAGAACGGTGAGAACGCTTCCTGGCCTAACACGTGTCACGCGGCCTAGAAAAGGGCGGAGGAGCTTTTTTGTCCTTTCATCTTTCTTTTTTATTAATGTGTGTCCCTTCATCTTTCCATTTTTTGGCGTTTATTAAGTACGCGCCGTTTTTATTGTTTTTAGATCAGAATTATAGTAAATATTTTGGCGTTTTAAGTATTGTTTTGGCGTTTTTATTGATTTTTAGATCAGGATGCAGGTTTTTAATATAAAAACATCAGTAATTTTCTTGATTTTATTATATTAAGTGTTTTGCCATTTATGATACAGGTCTATAATGTGACAGGCAATTATGGCGTTTTGAAAAGATAAATAAATTTCAATTTTCCATGTAGTGGCATTAATATAACTATAACGTTTTTGGCAATAAATGATACCGTCTCTTTATTTTACTATTTCTTTCAATTTTCATCTGTCAATTAGTGTTGATTTTTCCAGTAATACTTTGTTTGCGTTTTTGGCGTTTTATATAGCAACCTCGTACTTTGCTAGCATTCGTTCTCACAGTTTTCAAACTTCAGGCGTTTTGGTGTTTATAGTTTTTGGCGTTTTATACTCAGTTTTTTTATTAAATTAGCAGAGAATTAGATGATAAACAACAAAGAATTACATAACAAACAATAAAAAATGAAAAAAAAAATTAAAAATTATAATATAATTTCTCATTTAAATCTTCACTGTCACCGGCCTCTTATACTTTAACATTTTTGGCGTTTTGAACCTGTTTTTGAATCCCTTATGTAGATCCTTATATTCCTACATAACGGCCGTCTTTAGAGGATGCTTATTTTTTGTGGCATCCTTTATGGTAGGTGGATATATATACTTGTTTGATGACATGTTGAAGACCAACGCCTGCTCTAATGTATTGATCCCTTCATGCCATCCATGTATCCATCAAGAACAAAGTGACATGATGTCATATCAGTGTCATCAGTCTCTTTGTCTTGAATATTTATCCATCTCATTCAGTAAAAGATTATAGAGATACCAAACTCAGAGAAGAATCCATTCAGTGAATCTTCATTCAGATCAATACTCAATATAGCAGAATCGAGGTTCTGCATCTGTGGCTTTTTTAAGTATTTTTTTGACATTTTTAAAGTGAATGGTTTCTAGGAAATATGGCGTTTGTTTCTGGTTTTGTGATAAGTTGTTTGTGCAGAGAAGTCTCTCTTTATAGGATGTTTTTGGCGCGTAGTTTAGGCGATATTTTATTTATAATAAATGATATTAATAAAGTAGTCGTCTTTTCAGTTTTACTGTGTATTTTTACTGTTTTTTTGTTCAGCTTTTTAGGTTTGGCGTTTTTGAATGGGTTTAAGTAGTTTTTGGCGTTTTTTTTTTTTTTCCATTTTTAGCTTTTTTTTAATTAATACTTCTGCAAATTACTTTCATTATAGTTTGTGAGTTTTTGGCCTTTTTACTCCATTTATGGCGTTTTTCATATGCATTATGACTGTTTGGCGTTTAATTAAGATAATATATTTTTTTATTCTAAGTTGAAAAATACATTGCAAACAACAGAAAAAGAAAATTAAAATAATAAAAATAAAAACAATTCATCTTCCAAATCTTCACTGTTGTCAATCTCTTTCTTCTTTGAATCATGTTCGCTGGTGGTTTGGCTTAGCCATGCTTATGTTTTTGTGGCCATTTGGAAAGGCAAAATAACATGAGTTTTTTTTTGAATATGTATCTTCAAACAACTCAGTAGTGTCATTCGTCTTTTTCATGCCATTAAAATATTCATCAAGAACAAAACACAGAAAATGACATAAGTCTGACCCCAACATCTTTTTGTTTATGATTTGTCAATCTGATGCATCAAAATGTTATTTTAGTCACAGCACCTCATGGAAGAATGCATTATCCGACACTTTGGCGTAGAACAATATTTTGAATATACAAAAAATGATATTTGGCATTTTTGGCGTTTTACGAAGGAAATAGTGTATCTGAAAGAACCGTCGATCTTTTGGAATCTTTTGATGTTTGAGTATTTTGGCGTTTTCTAAGATGAATGGTATATAGTAGAAAATATGGCGTTTTTGAGTAGTTGTGTTTGATGTTTTGGGGATTTTGGCGTTTGTAAGTTGAATGGTATATAGTAGAAAATATGGCGTTTCAGGTTCTGGGGGATGTGTTTTTTATGTCTTGGATGTTTTTTGTTTATATAGCGATGTGATTTGGTCTGTATTGGCGTTTTATTCATCATAATGGCGTTTTGGTATAGATGTGTAAAGACGCTTTTACCCTTAATGAGGCGCGTCCACGTAATAAAATAGGTGTTATTTACGAAAACGCCACCGCGCCAACCTAGTCCATAGATTGTTTTAATCTGATGATCCATAAGCGTTCTCACCGTTCTCACACTTTCTACCGTTTCTCCAAATCCCGACCCTATATATATATATATATATATATATATATATATATATATATATGTAATCAGTTGGTAGGGGTTTGATTCATTTCGGTACCGGCAATCCCTATAGTAGTTGAAGGAGAAAACTAAAAAATAAAGTTGCGATATGCACAAAAGGATATATATGAATATCAATAAAAAACCATAAAAAAATATTGGTTCCGGTACTACCGATGTTGGTACCAAGATTGTTCGACTAAAATCGGTTCGTTAGTCACGTATCAATACTCAAATCCATAAATATATGTTTTTTATATTTTTATCGGCACACATATAGTTTACAATAATAATTTTTTTTATTAAATTACTATTTATTTTTAATATAAATCAAAATATAATAAATATAATTAAATTAAATAAAATAAAGTATTAAAATTTAGATTTACTGTTCATCCTCACTTTGTATTCATATATATAATAATATGTAACGGTAATTTGTATACATTAAAGTTATAAGATATTTTTTTTAATGATACAATTCAATGTAATTCAATTAAAAAACGTACCTCTTTTTGTTATTATTATTACAAGTTACTATGTAACGAACCGTATCGATACCGATCCAATGCTTATGGAATGCTAAAAAATAAACACAGACACAAATTTTAATTTTATTTTTTAAAATTAACGAACACAACTTATTACTAAAATATCAAATTTAATAATAAAAAAATACTATTAATAAAAATAAAAAAGCAAACACTTAAAATTATGAATTATTGTTTATTACTAAAACTTAAAGTATATAACATATAAAATATTATTTAAACTCAAATTATTAAAAAATTAGAAATACTATTCATCCAAACTTTGAAATCAAATAGCGCTTCGCGATGAGAATTCTGTCGTTATCTGTTTCGTTCGTTACAGTACCGGCACTCACTATAGTAATCGAAAGAGAACCTTACATCGATAAAATCAATAAAAACAAATATGGTGTTACTTAGTTGATATCGACGGCTCTGTTGGTTTGTGTTCTATGTTTATTTTTTTCAACAGTACGTTGTAAATTTTATTGCAAACGAATATTGTGTCACTATCATACCAAACCTAATTGAAACCAACTCGATACCGGCATTTATTTTTATTTTTTTTTCTTTTGATAAACTGACAACATCTTCCAAGTTCCAACCATACCGTATCAAAGGGAACAACATCGGTACCGGTATGTACTCATTTTTATGGTTTCTTGTTTAATATTGGATAGTGTATCACTACTGTAGGGGTAATGAAACCAAACGAACAATATTGGGTCTGTATTTACTGTTTTTTTTTTCTCGATAAACTACAACGTATGAGTAACCGTGGGACTCCATGCGATATCCGAGGTGGAATCAAGTAGCAATAGCAGATGGAGAAGATGGCGATAATCCATAAGTTGATGAAGGTTTTGAGTTCTTCGCCAAGTTCCATATTTCCTTTGTGGAAAATTAACATGTTAAAACTATTGTATATAGCCATTCGTTTGCATAGTACAAGTATACTCACCTTGCTTAGAATATAAAAGAGTGAGGGAGATCTGAGGTGTGGATTTGGATGGTTGAAGAGGTGTTTATATCTTGTTCAATTAATTAAAAGGTTGCATGGGTGTTGATTTCTTGTTCGATTAATTAAAAGGTTGAATGAATGCGGGAAATGGGAGGTGGGGATTTGGTGGGTGGGTGGGTG
This sequence comes from Helianthus tuberosus, assembly GCA_030545235.1. Lineage (NCBI taxonomy): Eukaryota > Viridiplantae > Streptophyta > Magnoliopsida > Asterales > Asteraceae > Helianthus > Helianthus tuberosus. The sequence continues at coordinate 26,114 of JARYGA010055902.1, forward strand.
GGGATTTGATCGGAGATAGGTGTTGGTGGTGGAGTTGAATTTTCATTTTAAAAACAAAACAAAACAAGTAAGTATTATATAGAGATATAAATGAATAAACTATCCTTATGTGATCAGAGTTAACTGATAACTTTAACTGGGTTAATGCTAAAGGAACTAGTGTGTAATGTTTTTAATAAAGAAATAACTGCGACTGTAATTATTGAATTTAACCATCGTAATCCGATACAGATATAAAGTACGAAATTTGTAATTTACCCTAAATATATTGTACCCATTCGTTTACATGGTAAAGTAGGACATGGTATTATAGGATTATATTTTGTCACAACTAGTTTTTTTATATCGTGCGTTGCGGCGAAACCGAGCAAATGATAATGTAAAACAAACGTGATTTGAAAACAAAACATGTTGTTTAGAAAGTCAAACCATTAGAACGATTTAGTTTATCATCGTACCGTTTTATGATAACAAATAAATACTTTATTTTGAGTATAACCTCGTTTTTAAGAAAACTTATAACTGAATGTCAGGTAAAGAAATCAAACACAACTACGTACTTAAGTTTTTAGAAAAAAAAGTTTTAAACGTAACTTATTAAAAAATTATCAAATTAATCGATAAATTAATATATGTTATAAAAAGAAAAAAAAAACAATTATTAAAAAAAAGGTAAAGGAAATATATGTTTAAAAAAAATATGTTATTAAAAGCAAATATAATAATAAACTATTATAATATATTAAATTTTAAAAAACTATATATTATTATAAAAATAAAGTTACTATTAATCATCACTCGAAATTAATATATATATAATATATAACGGTGGTTGAACATTTTGATTCATTTGAAACTTGTTTAGTGTTACACACACATGTATATATTTTATATTTTGTACGCAAAACCAAAAGTTGTTAGATAAACTTGAATTTTATGACCTAGTCTTAATGATATGTGGATTTATCTAAATAAGGGAGTGAAAGATTGAAAAGGTCGGCCTATAATTTTTGGACATATAAGGTAGGAAATCATTCAACGGTTAACAATGCCTTGAAGGTCGGATTAAGGCATGCAAGTAAGAAAAAAAAAACACGTAGAAAAGGAAGATCTCGATCATAGCGACATAGGCAAACACAAACAAGTAATAAGGCGTGATGGGAGATGGAAAGGGTAAAGATATACGCGTATCAATACTCACTTCTCTATTCTGCATTTTCGTAGTTATCGGTGGTGTTTTCCTTGTTCTCTATTTTTGCGACCCCCGTGCGACTCACCCATGGTTTGCGGTTGCTGCCATACTCTTTATAGGGTCCCCTTGGATCTTTTGGGTGTTGACCTATATGTATATGTGCACAAAGGCTTCTGGACTTTGGCTAGTAGGATCAAAGGGCTCAAGAACTCAAGATGCAAGGCCCGCATTATGACCCCAACCCCATGACCATGGGTCTGTTAGGTAGGTATGACATTTGTTCTGGTAGTTTGTGGTGGCGGGGATGATGGGAGCTGAAATACGAGTTCACGCGGATTAATTAAAGGATTAGATATTCCATCCGAGACATTTGCTCGCAACATCTTGATGCATGAAGAACACGCAATATTGATGTTATTCTATGTATGTTGTTTATTGCTTATTTTGCGAAATGTATATGTGTTGCTTTATGTAACGCCTCTTGATTTTTGTTGACGAGAATTTTATTTTCCTAGAAAAAACATCACAAGAAAGATGTTTTCTCAGTGTTGAATAAAGAGAAACGTTTCATACTTTGCCATGGTTTTCACTTAATGATCTTGGTTATGATTATCCAAATTATATGGGTTTTTTTTTTTCACTTGAAAAGTGACCCATGTTTGTGTTAAAGTTCCTTCAAAGAACTCTTTAAGTTTTTAAGGAATTGAACAGTATGCTCAATATTCTCATTTAGGATTTACAATTTTTTACGGCAAATTTGGATCAGTAACGGATCACTGGAATCCCTAAGTCTTATCTCACCCCCAAGATGCCACTAGCCTATAATGCCATGGGCTAGGATCTATGATTTTGATCATTGAAACGTGTAAATCCTGCTAGGGACACAGTCTTGCTTGAGTGGAATTAGCGAATTTATAAACTATTAATTGGATTTTATTAGGTATATTAAAAAAAATCATATGGTGTTTGTTGGATTTGATGAGACCACAGTGAATCAAAATAAAATTGCTTGGATTGAATTGAGAGTCGTAGGAGAACTATAAGAACGAACTATTTGATCGGTATACTCAAAAGTTCGAACGGATTAAACTCAATTCGTAACAAGAACAGGATTGTGATTTTGAGAATGTGAAAATACCGTATCAAGAAGATATTGAATAAGCCGTTTTCTTGTGTTTCATTTTCTTTTGAAAATCTTGTATCAGTCCCAAAAAATGGTTCTTGTGTTTTATTTTCTTTCGAAAATCGTGTATCAGTCCCAAAAAAATCGGAACAGTTACTCACACCCAAATAACTAACTTGGTATTTAATTAGATAGAAATATATGTTCCCATAATATTTGACACACTTTAATTGATTTAAATAATATCCAATGACAATTGAAATTTGGATATATCTAATCACATATATTACAATTAATATAATATATATTAACAGTAATATATTACCCTCAAATATTTGATAAATCTTAGTTGCATATAGATCATTAACATACCAGTTAGTATAGCCGGCCCATTGAATTTTTTAACAAGATCCAATTAATTACCTCTTTTAGTAAAGATATTTGGCCCAAATCCGATTAAACACACTAGCTCTTTATAACAACAAAGTCCGTCATTCCTACATCACCTAACTCGATTAATATATAACGAGAATGCCTATTCAACGAGTTAATCCAATACAACTATAAATGTTGATAATCACTAAAAT
>JARYGA010055903.1:0-28581 GCA_030545235.1 Helianthus tuberosus
AGAAAAAGGGGCATTAGTGGATGAACCATTGGAGACTTCTCCTGGTCCAACTGTTGATACAACCACTGCTGGTGGGAAATCAGATGATCCCATTAACTTGGGTGATGGTTTAAAATATCAGGACTTGACGGAGAGAGTTACAAATCTTGAAACATCTGTGGCAGATATCAAAAATATGTTGCAACAGTTGTTGCAATCATCAAAGTCTCAATCCACTATTTCATCATCTGCTACCACAACAACTGAGCTATGGCAACTCCTACAACCTCTGCTTCATCAACAAAGAAAGTATGCTGATCAACAACATGAAATCCAGTTACAAATGTTTAGAAATGTGATGGATGCAAGGTATAAGGATACTCATGCTGACATTAAAGCCATCAAAGCTCATTTACTCCAAACCACTGGTACTTCTCCTCCAACAATTATCTATGTAAAAAACCCTGATGATGCCAAAAAGGGGGAGAAAGGAAAGAAAGGAAAAGACGGTTTACACTTGGAGGCTGATCCTAAAGCTAAACCTGTTGTAGAAATTCCAAGGCTAGATGGTACAAAGAAGGTTGATGTGACTCTCAACCTATTTGCTGAACAAAAATCAAATAGAAAAGAGAGAATGGAAAGAAAGGGTTCTAAAAGATTTGAAAAAGAGAAGATAGTTTTGAGGGCAAAGGAAGAGCAGGGTACTTCAAATAGAAGAAAGACTACCAGAAAGGTTAGCCAACCCAAAACCACACCTTCCAAAACCACTAAACATACCTCTGAAATCCCCAAAAGTTCCTCACCTCAAACCTCTAAGCCAACAGATGTTGAGACACCTGTTATATCAACAGCTGTTGATAGATCAGTGGTTTCAACAGATGTTGTCACAACAAATGCTCTCATCACTTTACCAACCACCACTCAATCCACAAATACACCTCCAACCACACCAAAAATCAAGAGAAGGAGGATAACCAATGTCATACTTGAAGATGACACTACACCTTCTCCACTTCCATTTTCTTCACAACCTCTGATCCTATCCACTGTGCAAAAACCTACTTCATCTACTTCAATTCTAACCCATGACCCAACTACTGCTTTGGTTCCCTTGGGAGTAAAATATCATCTGAATCTTCCAGCAGTTAGAGAGGAGATCAAATCCTTCTATTCAGAAGATGATCCTGAAAAGAGAGATCTTCCATCTCTTCATGGTTATCCTTTGCCAAGAAACATTGAAGAGTATCTTCAACTGAAGGCCAAACAAGCAGAGGATATATCAAAAAGAGACACAAAGGGAAAATCTGATAAAGAAATTCAGAGGAATCTGCAATATCTGCTTAGCCAAGTCAGAACATTAGAGTAGTTTTCCAAAGATCTTTGTCAGTAGTTATCAGAAAAGAATGATGAAAGCTTAAAACAAGACTACATTGAGCACATCATGATGCATAAGAAATACAAGGCAGAAAGGTATCAATTCAAAAAATGGACCATAAGTGAGCTCAAGCAAAAAACTGCAAGAATACAAAAGATGCTTGATGGCAAAACAAACCCCACCAGTTTGGTCCCAGTATAAAAAGAATGTACCTGAAAGGGCTTTGAAGTTGAAGAGAATGAAGGAAGAGTTTATCTCTGCAAATTATGGTTCAAGGAATCAAGTCACAAGGTGGACAGAGGTTAAAGTGTTAGGAACCTACAAAAGGTTGGAAGAAAGAAGGAAGAAAGATCCCTCTGTTCCTAAAAAGCTAGATTATCAAGTAACAGAGGTTTCAACCAAACAAACCCTACCAATTAAAAGACCTGCTAAAACCACTGCTCCATCTGCTATTGCTGTCTATCAAAGAAAAAGGCAAAAACAGATGAGTAAAGAAGAAGAGGCACAAGAAGAATCCGAAATATTTAAATGGGTCATCAAGCAGATGTTGGTAGAAAATCCCGACTCAACAAAGCTACAAGAAATAGCCAAAGGATTCATGAGCAGGTCTTCATCACCAAACTCCTCTCAAATAAAAACTCTTCCAAGAAACCCACCAGACTCAAATACTAAAGTGGAAGTCTTATCGAAAGACCCGCGTATTGACATTGCTCAAGTCTAGTGGTGAAGTTAAGCACATAACAAGGGAAGATGCACTTGGTCTGGGTGTAGCTGACCTTCAAGACTTGTTAGAGCTTCAACTGTGCAGGGATGAGGATGATGAAGATTCTCTGAACTTTGAATTACAATTCAAAGGGCAAATCAGGGATGAAGGGGTATGGTCCCAAAAACCTCACGCAGGCATATTGGACCATACCACAACCTCACCATAATAAGCCATCTTTAAAAGAACCTTGCGCGACAGTGCACTGGTTCTAAAGAAGAGAACTTAAAAGGAAGTAGTCTCCAACATCCGCGCGCCAAGATAGAGCCAATAGCATATCCTTGCGCAAGTTCTCATGCAGCAGAAGTGCAGAACAGTTAGGATAAGGCCCTAACAACATCTCCGCGCAAATGTCATCCACACTTGGATAAAAATAACTTTTCTGTCACAACAGAATTTGCATGAAGCAAAGCCACATGGGACTACAGCTATAAACCTTCTAGAAGGCTTTATCGTGCATCACCATTCGGTTATAACCGAATGGCCACGTGGCATCATCCTGGGCACTTCTCAAAGTCACGATGATGGCACCAAATTGAAGAAAGATCCACACTTGCCCACTTTCCACGTGGCATCTCCCCAGCCGTTGATCATGACCACGATCCGTGTGCACACACATCCGTTAGTGATTAACGGTGGAGAAAATAACCGCTCACGGAAATTACTTTCCGTCGCGTCCTCCGTCAACAAACTTTCCCGCCCAAACTTCGGTTATAAATAAGGATAATTCAGGTACAATTTCTCAAGTTACATTCACTTCACTTTCACTACTACTTCTTCTTCTTCAAAACCGGTACTTATTCTCACGCCGGAGGGTGGTCATGGAGAGAACCCCCATTCTCCTTGTGACGAGTCTAACGGCTGTTTGTTTTGCAGTTATCGTTAGAAGAAGGAGATAAGCCGAACCCCGAATCAAACGAGAGGACTCACCCTTTTATGCAGATCCAAACCCCCTGGTCCAATTGATTCCGGTCATTTGAACCAGTGTTTCTTCAAGGGAAAATTGATGAGGCAATGAAGATCAGAAATAATGAAGGGTTTTGGCATCATCTGTTCCAGGGGGAGATTGTTGGGATTGAATCCTACAAAGGAACAGACGATATGTAAAGCCAAAACTGGTTCAGAACAGTTGATCACCATAAGCAGTGTTTGTACAAGTCTCTCCCCTTGACAGTGGCTTCAACAACTGATAGACTCCAAGCACTGCTCATTACAACTGCTGTTAATCTAAAGACTGATGAAGATTAAAGTACTGAAGCTCAATCTACTGATGTGTCCTAAGCACTGTTAAAGACCAAAGCACTGCTCCTCCAAAGAACTGTTCATCCTTTGAAGAAAGCACTGATGCTCAACATCAGTGCTTAGGCAACAACAGTGGAATGAAGAATTAGTGGTTTATTTATGCATTGTCTATGTAATCAGTGGTTTTATGTAACAGTCCTTAGAGTTTGTTAGGAGGTTAGATGTCACTTTCATGGTGACGTCAGTCGATGATGCTCAGTGGTTGGGTTGTACTATAAATAGAACAGTACTCTGTACTGTTCCACTAGCTCTTTTCTTCTAAGTCATTCTGTACGAACAATTACTGAGCTCAGGCTGAGGGGGAGTCTTTTGCATGCATGCATTTGATTTGATTATTGTAATTAAATACAATCATTCGACTCAATGTTAAACATGTTTGCTTAAACTTTTCTTCCATTGATTGTGTATTCAAAGTTTACTTTCATATTCCGCTGCAATCTATATCTCTGCAATCTATATCTCTGTTTCATCTTCATTTTAATTAAACAACACAATCTAAGAAACTCATATCCTAACAGCAATTGTTACCACTACTCTACTTTACAATATTTATTTTATGGCTACAGATAGAGATAGAGGGGCCAAAACATGTGTGTTTTGTAACTGGTCAAAAGGGGTTAAAAATTTATGTACAAGTTGAAAGTTTGACCATTTCTAAGAACTTTTCTAAATAATTAATGTGATATGAATACAAAAAATCGTAGTAAAAAATCATTTCTATAAAAATAGAACTATTATAGGAGGCTGTGAGCGTATAAATACATGTTAGGCGACGTTTGACAGTTTTAACCTGCTATCAATTAAGAAAAAAATAACCCAACTTACCAACATAGCAGTATGTCATCAGCTTGTAAAGCATGATCAAGAAACATGATGCAATCACAACAAACAGAACTGCAGATGTTATAAACTGGCGTTCAGAAACGACGATGGTGACTGCATCTAGTGATTCTCGGTCTTCTAAATCACCACCATCTCTACTCTCTCTTCCGCAACTAAAAGCATAATCTTTGGACTCGTTATATGCTAGCAGACTTTAGATTCCTAGTACAAATTGATTAGACGCAAATTGATCCATAACCAAATTCTTTTTACTCAAATCAACAAGTAACCAACTTCTTGAAGAATTAAATAAATACTTTAAGGATCAAGATTTAATAAACATGTTTTCAATATTGAATTTTGGTCCAAATGATCAAATGAACTCAGAAGAGAAAAAAAAAACTGACTTCTGACATGTTTTAACTAGTTTTTATAGATATGCTTCATACGCATTGTCCACTGGAAAGTCAGATGAAACCTTCAACATAAAATGTGGAATGGTCTGAAATCACGCAACTTATGAACATCCTCTCGCAGCAACAGTTATCGAATGATGAAGACTTGTGGAGATGAAGGATAGTCGAAAAGTCAGATTTGAAGTGAAGGCAGTTCGCTTCAAGCTGGAACAATCTAAAGGTAATGTGTATACAATTATTTTTCGTTTGAGTGGAACCACTGGGTTCCTCCTAAAGTAAACCTTTTCATTTGGCGTGCTATAAACGATAGAATCCCAACTAAAATGGCCCTTCTTCGCAGGGGAATGCATTTGGCAGATTATTCTTGCCCAACGTGTGACTTTGAAGCCAACGATTCGGATCATGTTTTAGCTAGATGCCCTTTCGTTGCCACAATTTGTAAGGAAGTTTACAAATGGATTAAAATCGCCAACCCGAATACTTCCAATGGTGTCAAATCTATAATCCAATGTAGCAAAGAGTGGAGCTTGAAGAAAACCATGAGACAACTGATTCTGTCTGTCTCCTACGCTACCATCTGGAATCTATGGATCTTACGCAACGAAAAGATTTCTTATTGGAAAAACTATCTCAATTACCAAAGCCCTGGAAAACACTAAGGTAGTGTTCGTTTCATAAAACGTAATGGACTTGGAATTGGAATTTGCACATGAATCGGAATTGGAAGGATTAGGAATTGGAATTTAAACATTCCAGTAAGAATTGGAATTTGATGGAATTAGAATCTCAATTCCATTATTGATGTGTTTGTTTGGCAAGTGAATTGGAATCCACCGATCTCTTCCAACTGATCAGGTGAGCCACTTCGGGTGGTTAACACGCAGATTCGGGTCAAGATGTTTCAGGTCCTTAACAGGTCGGGTTGGTTGAGACGTTTCAGATCGTCAAAGTGTCAGGTCAGGTCGAGACGTTTTGAGTAGTTAACAGGTCGGGTCTGTTTGATACGTTTTGGGTCATTAACGGGTCAGGTCGAGACGTTTCGGATCGTTTACGTGTCAGGTCTAGACGTGTCCGGTCGATGCTAAGTTGGGTCACGTCGAGACGTTGCGGGTCGGCGCGAATTGATTGGGTTAAATTTTCGCGGGTAAGCGGCAGGCCGGGTCAGGGCGAGGCGTTGTGTGTTGGACATCGGTGACCATTCAAAGATTCCAATGACTTTACTTGAATTCCTTCAAAATTTGGAAGGATTTTGAACTCCTTTAGTTAAGAAATTTGAAGGAATTCATTTCCAATTCTAATTCCTTTGCTAACACGATCAAGAATGGAATTGAGATTCCAATTTCTTCCTTTGTTGAAACGAACAACAAAAGAAATGGAATCTAAATCCAATTCCATCCAGATTCCCTTCCATTTTGTGAAACGAACACTACCTAAAGAGTTGAGTTTCCTATGGATATCTAACCGCACCTCGATTTCAATCCGGGAATGGCACTGGTGGTCGACCTCTTGCTCGACGATCATAACACTTAATGTGTTTTGTTTTGATTTTGTAGCAGTTGTATTTGGAGTTGATTTTGTTGTTCCCTGTGTTGTTGTATAGCTGGTCCCTTCTCAGCTTCTTGCTGGATTGGGCCAGCTCGTTTGTTTCATTAATATAAACATTGCAGTTCACCAAAAAAAAAAAAAAAACTTACAGTTCTGATCCTAAAAGCCAATTTCCAAAATCTTGAAACTCAGAATTTTAGTCCAAATTAACAATTGACACTATGAATCTTGGCCTAAAAAGTGTAATAAAAAGTCAAAATTTATCCAATAGTAAATAAAAGTCAACTTTGATCCGAAGTCAAACCATAAGTAGCAGCTAAATATGACATTTGCAAGTTGCAACAAACATCAAGAGAATATTAACATCCCAGTTTCAAAATTATTATTTAGGAAGACTGGTTTACACTTCATATTAAAAACACAAGACGTCGAAAAAGTTGAATTTCTATCTAGATTAAGTGATCAATCAATATAAACACCACAAAAGTACCAAAAGTGAAATAAAGATCTAAATTCATGATAAAAAATACGCGTTCAATACAAAGCAAGTTTTAAGTAGAAAACTGGGAGAACAACATTAAGCACTTCCACGTAGTGCTGATCAAAGGTAGCTAGAGAGAATGATAGATTGTTATGCAATGATATAACCACCTTATGTATTATTTACACAATAGGTAAAAATAAGTAGCAATGCAAAGCACCTAAAAGTCGAATAAGTGACCAACAGTATGTTTAAATCCTCATACTACCAGTATTAACAACAACCACCGAAATGCTACATAGTCAATGGTGCCAAAGGCACTCACCAGGCACAGCCCAATGCCTTGCATCCATCCAGGTGCACAAGCGCAAATACTTGGAAAAAATGACCAAATCTGCTTAAAAAAACTGTTCCAACCTGCCAAAACTCGGCTAAAATATGTCTAGATCAGCTAAAATCGTATCTTATTATTGTGAGCCATGCACACTTTTTACTCCTTTCAGGGTCACCCTTTGCGCCTTGAGTGCACCTTCGACTACTTAACTAGCTTGCCAATTGTTCATCTAAAATAAATTATCAACAATATAACCATATACCTAAGCAGTCAATAGCGGTGCTATAGCGGTTAGCGGACCTCAGGGTGTGTAGCAGTCCAAATAGCGGTGGCCTATAGCGGTTCCGCTATTAGCGGCGCTAAATACCGCTATTTGGAAACCTATATAGCGGTTATCGCAGTAACGCAGTAGAATGAGGCAACACAGTAACGCAGGTAGGTGTTTGATTGTGTTAATTCTTAATTATGTTATATTACTATGAATTTTGATATTACTATTAATATTTTTCAAAGATATATTTATATATATATAAAATACATAAATTATGCATGATATAAAAATTACCGCTATATCACCGCTATACCACCGCTATAACCTATATATCATATGGCAGACCTAGACCACTATTCGATTTTGGACCGCTATAACTGCATAGCCATATACCCAATTCTTATAACACAAATCACCCAAAATGTCAAAACTCATGATCATGGCTAAAATCAACTATCTATGCTTACACCCAACTTGTAGCAACAAATCAACATTTTAATTTCATAAACAATATTTCAATTTAATTTTACAAAATTCTACACAACAACCGGCAAAACACTTACATTCCTCATTGCCCTGCACCACCCTCTTCTTCCAACTTGTTCACATAGGCCTTCAAAGTCATAACCAAATTCCTGGCGGGCGCCTGCAACGTCCCGACAACGGACGTCGCGGGGCCCTTCAACGACCCCAATAGCTTGGCATAAACCTCGGCTCTTGTCGGCAAATTCTCCAAAACCTTAAACTCCTCAGGGGGATAATATTTCCCTTCAAAAACCGCCCCACTAAAATCATTCTCCTCCAATTTCTTCTCCTTCTGAAAAGTCCTGTACGGCTTAATAGCAGCTGGTATCTCCTCACTATGGACAAAAAGCCACGCATTCATCCCTTTCATACATGGTTTTAACGACTCCCATGGGGTGCCTTCAATAGCCTTGATGACGAGGGTGTTTTTGGCGACAATGAGCTTGGTGGAGTCTGGGAACGTTGTACGGAGTTGTTGGAATTGTTGGACCGTGAAGCCTTTGTAGTTGATTCCGGCGATGAGGTGGCAGCCTTCGAGCTGTTGTTTGACGGTTTCGACGGTTTCTTCTTTCTTTGTGCGGCTGATTGCCGAGCGGATTGTGAGGGGTGTTCGGGTGGGTTTGCGGTGGTGGAGGGTGGTGGGGTGGAGGAGTAAGGGGTTGTGGAAGTGGGATTTGAGGGAGATTGTGGTGGATGAGGGTGGTGGGAGGGTGGTGAAGAGGGTGGCTTCCATTGTTGTTTGGGGGAAGAAATGGCGGTGTGGGTTTAGGATTGGGTATGGAATGCTGCTACTACCTTATCTCTTGCAGATCTGGTGTCAAACGACGACGTTTTAAGTTACTTTTTTTTCGACATAAATTAAATTGAGTTTAATTTAAGAATGAACTAGTTGATTTTCTGCCCCGCGTTGCGGCGGGGACCAATGATTGCAAAAACGCGTGCCGGCAACAGCAAGTAGATAACGAATATCAAAACATAGATAAAGATAACATAGTAACTATAGTCACTCTATCCTAGAAAGCAATTTTAAACAACCTAATATATAATAGTAGGACCCAAACGTCGTACACGTTGGAAATTCGGTTGTTTTAGTTCAGTTATTACGGTACTAACACGTTTAAATATAGATGAGCTCGGTACCGGTAACGACACCTAAAGTACCGATCCCAAAAATCATCGAAATAAGATACCGGCACCGAAAATGCTCGGTTCGATACGGTATGGTATGGTATTTGAAGGTAAAAATCAGTAAATACAGGTATGGTGCCAGACCTATGTCGAACCGAAAATAACTATTCTCAAAACGCCAAAAGTTGGGTACCAAATTGGTACCGAAAATGATATGGTACAGTAAATTTGGTATCGATACGATACTGGTTTGATTACAGGATTTGATACCATTTGCTCATCAATAATCTAAATATTCAAGTTAATTTTACATGCTACAATTCATTCATTACAAGAAAAAGACAAAAAAAGAAAGCAAAAGAAGTTGTTGTGTATATAAAACCTCATTCAAACGAAACACAAATTTACTTACCACTGTATGAAAAGCAATTTAAACGGTGCAATTACTTGCGTTGGTACGTGACACAAGCTCAAAGGTAATGTTAGGGATTAGCTCGGTACCAACCGCTACCGAAAATCCCCAAAAGTGGGTACCGGTACCGAATATACCCGGTATGATACAGTAGTTGTATTTGAGGGTAAAAACCGGTAAATACAGGTACCAACCCGGTACCGAAATGTCAAAAGTCTGTACCGAATCAGCACCAAAAATGTACCTGTTTTGGTAAATTCGGTACTGGTACCCGGTACCATTTGCTCATCCCTAGGTGTGTTACTATTCATTAAGTTCTATTTTTAATATATTTGGTAAGTGATGTTACTATTCGTTAAGTTCTATTTTTAATGTGTTCGTACGTGGCATAAGCTCAAAGGTGATGTTAGAGATGAGATCGGTACCAACTGCTACCGAAAATCGGTACCAAAAATCCTCAAAAGTGGGTACCGGTACCGAATATACCCGGTATGATACGGTACATGTATTTTAGGGTAAAAACCGGTTAATACAAGTACCTAACCGGTACCGATAATGTCAAAAGTCAGTACCGAATCGGTACCAAAAATATACCCGGTTTGGTAAATTCAGTACCGGTACCCGATACCATTTTCTCGTCCGTATGTGATTTTACTATTCATTAAGTTGTAATTTTAATATATAGGTAATTACTATTCATTAAGTTGTAATTTTAATATATAGTTAAGTTCTATTTTTAATATATTTGGTAAGTGATGTTACTATTCGTTAAGTTCTATTTTTAATGTGTTCGTACGTGGCATAAGCTCAAAGGTGATGTTAGAGATGAGATCGGTACCAACTGCTACCGAAAATCGGTACCAAAAATCCTCAAAAGTGGGTACCGGTACCGAATATACCCGGTATGATACGGTACATGTATTTTAGGGTAAAAACCGGTTAATACAAGTACCTAACCGGTACCGATAATGTCAAAAGTCAGTACCGAATCGGTACCAAAAATATACCCGGTTTGGTAAATTCAGTACCGGTACCCGATACCATTTTCTCGTCCGTATGTGATTTTACTATTCATTAAGTTGTAATTTTAATATATAGGTAATTACTATTCATTAAGTTGTAATTTTAATATATAGGTAATTGCAAGTTTTGTCTATCTTTATACCCAGATTCAATCGGTGTTATTTGTCTTTAAAATTAACGAGTTTTGTACCTAATGTTTTAAAATCCTCCACGTTATATCCTTTAGCTTTAACCCAGTTAAAATTTTCTATTAAATCTGGTCATGTGACTTGCACATGAGGATATATTTGTCATTTTATCTTTAAGAATCTATTATATATAATAAATGAAAGTTATTTGGGCCACGTGTTAGTAGATGAGGGCTACCTTTTTTCCCTTTTCCCGCCCAACAGTTCCATCCCCTTTATTCTCACTTTTTCACAAACCCTAAATACCAAAGATTTCATCTGCTACTTCATTCTTCTCCTTCACGCTTACATACAGGATCTCCTTTCTTCTGATGTTCATCTTTCTCCTTCTTCACATTTCTATCTCCTCAAAGACCTCCGGCAGAGGTTACTTCTATTGGATACATCTGCGTTTGAAACCCTAAATCATGTACCGTCGAGTAGTTGAACAACAGAATATTCATGTAAGATCTATTTTCTCATTCAGAAATTTTATTTGGTTTTATCTATTTTCTCATTCTGAAAACGATGAACCCTTTTGTACACTCAGAAGAAGAAGAAGCTCTCCTTGGGTTTCTTATCGCACAATTTTATTAATAATTGTTAGACATGCCTTCTCCCCCTGCTAGGGCTCGATCAGATTATGATTACCTCATCAAGGTTCTGTTAATCGGTGACAGTGGTATGTTGTAATAATTTTTTTTATTATTGTGTGTGTGTGTATATATATATATATAGGATTAGGTTCAAACGTGAACAAAATCCCAAGCGTGAACTGATCTGGACCATTGATTATTAAATTGAATGGCATGATGGTAATTAATTAATTAATTGTTACTCTTTAATTAAATGAATAAGGGTACATGAGTAATTACAACATCATAGAATTCAAACCAAGGAAATTGAATAGTTTCCATAAGTTCTCGAATATATCAATTCCTAAAGTATAGCAGTTTCAGTTTTAAATCTCTATTATTCAATTTTATTCAACAATTTTTTTCAATTTTATATCAATGTCATAAGATGAATTAACGTTTGCTCTGTTCATAATATTTAACCCTAGATCTAGAAAGAGACAAAGGAAGAAGAAGGAACCGGCCGGCAATGTGCCGGCGATGTTGTGACGGCGACTCGACGACGAAGACCGACGGCGAAGGCCATTTCTTTTCTAGTAACCCTTCAAGACCTTTCTTTTTTCTTCTTCTTCTTCTTCTTCTTCTTCTTCTTCTTCTTTTCTGTTAGATCTTCTTAAGATCCGAGTGTTCACGGCCGTAGCCGGTAGTTTTTCAGGGGTGGTGATGGTTGAGGACGATGATGGTCATTGATGATGATGATGTTGATGGTGAGGGAAGCCGCGGCAGTGGTGGTGGTGGCCGAGGGAGACTTCGGCCGATGACAGCGACAAAGGGTTTCGGTTCGGGTCATGTTGCGAGTCAGATTTAATTGGTTCAGTTGCGGGTCCCTTAATTAGCTGGATGATAAAGGTAAACACTCGTTGTCTTTCTTCTTTTTTATGATTATCATTCCACTTCAGTTGATTTTATTATTGTTTTTTTATATAATTAGTTTGGTTTTATTTGGGGTTTGATTAGAGTTGATTAACAATTTAGCATATTTCTGTGATTTGGGTGTTGTTTGAAATTTGAATTTTAGATCTTGAGTTCTTGATCAGTTGATCTTGCCCAGAAGAAACCATAATCAAGTGTTAAAATTTGAATTTTAGATCCGAATCGAAGAAAAAACGATTCATCTTTGTTTCCTCGTCGGCATTGATCTTCGCCGGATCGAAGAAAAAACTATTCTAAAACTGATTTTATTTTGTTTTTCAGATCCACTGGCGGTTTTCCGGATGTGTATTCTGATTTTGCTCTGTTTTTAACGCGATGTACACATGTGTATTCTGATTTTGCTCTGTCTTTAACGCGATGTACACATGTGTATTCTGATTTTGCTTTGTTTTTAATGCAATGTACACATGTGTATAGCGTCTGTTTTTGTGATATCTTAGAATTTTTTGTGTATTGAATGTGTAAAGTTGTTGATGTACACTTGTGAATTATGCAAAGTATTAGTTACTGAGTTTTTTTTGTGTTATTACAGGAGATGTCGTTAACGAGAAAAGTGGAGATGGAAGGTCGATAAGGATGATTCACGTATGAGGTCGATAAGGATGATTCACGTATGTTTGTTTTGCTTGGCCGATAAGGATGATTCAGCATATAATGTGGCGAATAGTTGTAAAAGACTATGTTTTTTGTTTTTCGATTATGTTGGGTTTATTGTTTTTACGAAATTGGAACTTGTAATTGTATGTTTTTTTATTGGTTTGAAAAACATTAAGGAACTTGTAATTTGTTAAATATAAAATAGTTTTACAGGTATTTATTTCTATGTATGTATTATGTAGCTAATTACACATATGTACGATGTTGAGTACACATGTGTACTGTTCTATTTATATCCAAGTACACATGTGTATACCGTTGAAATATGAAGGTTACGTGGATGTTAAAAATCAAAATTTGAATTCTGGTGATGAAATCTAAAATAAAAATTAAAATTGAAATCTGGTGATTTGTTGTATGTTTTGATAATTATCATATTAATAAATAAAAAATAATGTGGATAATGAATTTAAAATAGGAAAGATGTAACTTAATTTAATTATTAAAATAATGATTTAAATCTAATTTTTTATATAATTACAATCCTACCCTTAACAACTATAAAGGAAATCTAGGGTCCAGATCTGTTCACGCAGTTCACTCTTGGGAGGTTGTTCACGCTGGAACCCTACCCTATATATATATATATATATATATATATATATATATATATATATATATATATATATATATATATATATATATATATATATATATATATATATATATATATTTATATATAGAGTGGGGATCCTGCGGAAAGTGTGTTTTTCCTAGAAAGTCTAGGAAGCGATCTGGTCCATCCAATGGGTGTGTTTAAGGGTTGAGATTAAATCAATGGCAATCTTGTAATATTTGAGTTTAATTAATTGATTGTTTTAAATGAGTAGGGGCAATTTTGTCAATGACCGGATTTTAAATCAATCAAAAAAAACTGTCAGGCAATCACAACTCCTATTTTCACGCGAATTTCCCTCTCTCTCTAAAACCCACATTTGGAAACCCCCAAAATCATACCAAATATACCTAAAATCATGGATGAAGATAAGAGATTTTCCTTGTTCTATATACGTAAGATCAAGCTGTCATTGTACTACGTGTTTTACAAAGCGATTACAGGTGTTAACACACTGACTTCAGAGTGTTAAAACACACTGACTTCAACCTCTCTGACTGGTAAAACACATCACCAAGAACATGCTGACTTCAGAGTGTTAAAACACACTGACTTCAACCTCTCTTACTGGTAAATCATTAAAACACATCACCAAGAACATGATTATATATTGACTTTAGAGTGTTAAAACACACTGACTTCAACCTCTCTGACTGGTAAAACACATCACCAAGAACATGCTGATAGTTTTCCAGATAAACACATTGACTTCCAGATTTGAATTCGAAAATAAACAAAAATTCCGAAAATCATGGAATGTTAGTTAATGAAAAATAATTTCCAAAATTAAAATTAAAATGTGAAATTACATAGTTGCCCTTTTAGTTAAAATAACTCAATGCCACATGTCTAATTCTCATTGCTTCCTAGACTTTCTAGGAAAAATACACTTTCTACTCAACTCCTACTATATATATATATATATATATATATATATGAATAACTCTGTTTGTAGCTTTTGATTTTGTCTTTGATTTGTTATTGTTTATTCAGATGCTTGCATTGTTGTACCATGTGATTAGGTGTAGACAGATTTTGATATGTTTGTAGTTTTTCTTTTTCACAATCTGTTTTGTTGGTTTATTCACGCATGTTAGTAATGTTGAATGCTCCTATGTTTCTTGATCCTCTGTTTTTATTCCAACTTTCACACTATTATTCTAGCAATCCAAGAAGAATATATCGATTTTATGCTTATTATTATTATTATTATTTTATAGACTTTGTTGATTAGAAGTAACCTCTGCCAGACGGTTGTTGAGGAGATGGAAATGTGAAGAAGAAGAAGAAGGAGAAGGTCGGTAAATTCATTGTTGGATTGTTTATGTAATTAACTAAATTGAGCAGCTTTACTACTCAATTACAGAGGAGTTTTTTATTTTCATTAAGGTTGGTTGTTACTTAATTTGTGTTTACTTTAAGGATTTTCATTTTCATGAAGTCATTATTTAGAAACTGATTTTGGTTTCAGGTCTGTTGATAGGTGATACCAGCCCAAAAGTTTAGGTTTCATCGCTTTTTCTTATTCGGTATGGTACTCAATTACAGTCCAACTTTCAATGAGGTTGTTTTAGTCATGTATTTGATTTTTGCCATTTTCTTTGCATTTAGTCTGATTTAGTTTTTGTTATTCGTACCATTTTGATTTACCGCTTATTGATGCATTGATTCATTTGTAATTACTTGCAGATCACCCGTCGTCTGAATTTCAGCAATTAAAGAGATTTTTGTTGATCAACACCGTAAGTTTCCTTCACTAATCTATCTATTGTTAATCTTTTAGGGTACTACAGGAACCACACACTTGGTTTTTTGTTCTTTCGTTCTTTAGGATTTTTGTTAACGAAGTTTCGTTTTTTGTTTTTGCATATCATCAACGCATCTCCAATGATTCAACAATACTGATGTTTAAATCTTTTATTTTGCCATATAATTGTCGCATCATCTTTTCCTTCTTCATCGCACAACACCAAGGTAACCTCATTTGTTCTCATTTATTTTTTTATTAACAAATAATAATTGATTTACTGTTTATTGATGCTTTTGGTTCATTTATAATCCCTTGCAGATCACCCCTCATTTCAATTTGAGCAATTAAATGGAGTTTTCTTAATCAGCACCGTAAGTTTCCTTCACTAATCTTTGCATTGTTAATTCCATGTGTTTATTTTATTCTTAATCGTCGATTCTGTTTCAGGTAAATTTTTTGCTGTTAGTTCCACATGTTTTTTTTCAGATTAATTGTTGCTATATATATATATATATATATTGGTTTTGTTTTGATGAAAAGGGAAAACGTTCGAGACGATTGATCCAATAAAGGAAGAAAAGATAGCGGATATTGCTGAAGGAGATAAAGATGATGTTGATTTGGCTGTTGAAGTTGCACGTTGATCCACAATAAGCACTGCCCATCTAAGTTTCCTCCAATGACAGTGGTTATAACAAGTTAATAAGGCAAAGCACTGATCTGCCTAACAACTGTTGGATATAAAGACTGTTGTACACAAAGACTGATGAAGATCATCCACTGTTGAAGACCAAAGCACTGATGAAGACCAAAGCCCTGTTGAAGACAAGCACTGATGAACAAAATGACTGATCAACCAAAGGTGAACCACTGCCCAACAACAACAGTGGTTCAGCATCAACAGCAGATATTCTAGCTTTGTTTATGTTAACGGTGTTTATATGTAACAATATTTATCACATCAGTGTTTTATAGTCTATTAGGTTGTTAGATGTCATCACCTCAGTGTTTATATATAACAGTATTTATCACATCAGTGTTTATATGTAACACTGTTTATCACATCAGTGTTTATATGCAACAGTGTTTATATGTAACAATATTTATCACATCACCTCAGTGGTTTGATCTGTACTATAAATAGAATGGTGTTTTGATCTTTATACTAATAAATAAAAATGTAGTACACTTGGATGATTATTAAGCTCCTCATTTTGATTGTTTGGGTATAGAATTCTTGAAATTGGTCTTTTTTTTTGCAAACAGATGTTTAAGGGCAAACATTTGTTTAAGGTCTAACATTTGTTTAAGGCCAAACATCTGTTTATGGCCAAACATCTGTTTAAGGTCAAACTTTTGTTTAAGTCCAAACAACTGATATAGAAGGCCAAACATCTGTTTAAGCCCCAATATCTGTTTAAGTCTAAACAGATGTTTAACCAGATCTACCGTCTTCTCATATTTTAACACTCTTCAAAATAGTTAAAAATGATTGTGTTCATTAATCGTTAAAAGTCTGTTACAACCACTATGTTGGTTCAAACATCTGATTGTTAAAAGTTATCCACTGCTGAAAGACAACCTCTGTTTCTTCATTCTTCATGTTGACCACTGACTAACCAAACATCAGTGTTTCAATCACTGTTGGCTATCCACTGATAGTTAAAAAACAACCACTGCTCACATTTTTATTGTTGACATCAACCTATATTGACCATTAGTGGTTTCCCTAAAAAAAAGCCACTACTCACATTTTTATTGTTGATGTGGTTAATTAGTGATAGAATGAAATTATCAAATGAAAACTAGAATTACAATGAAATTACCATTTTACCTAATCGTTACATTCCAATGAGATAAGAGTTCCTCCAACATTGTTTTCATGATAAAAATTAAAGTTAAAATAAAAAATAAAAAAAAAACTCTTGATGACAATTTGTTGCAAATCAAATCAGTAATTAATGCTTATTTTTTGAGCTTTGGACATTGAAAATATGCAAAATGTGAATTTCAAATTGACGGTTATTATCTCTTAATTAAAGTTAAAATAAAAATTATAAAAGTCATCATGACAATTGCTTTCAAATCAAATCAGTAATTACTGATAATATCAATAACGTTTGAAATTCAAAATATGCAAAATGGTAATTTAAAATTGACGTTCTCTCCCTCTCTCTCTCTCTTTTTTTTCCTACTTTACATATCATTTCTAATATTTAATTACTTTAATAAAGCAGGATATAAAGATATGCACTACTTACCTTTCAAATCACATTTGCCATTGCATTCAATCTAAATTGTGAATGGAGAATCGGTAAGCTTGAATTCCAACCTTGATATTTTTTTTATGAACATCCATGCTAATTGTATTATCATATTACGTTCATCAATAGATATATTTTACTTATTCTTTTTTCCATGTACAGTCTTCAAATGGAGGTTGCAAAGGTTAGCATACTTAACGATCTATTATATATAATAAATGAAAGTTATTTGGGCCACGTGTCAGTAGATGAGGGTTACCTTTTTTCCCTTTTCCCGCCCAACAGTTCCATCCCCTTTATTCTCACTTTTTCACAAACCCTAAATACCAAAGATATCATCCGCTACTTCATTCTTCTCCTTCACGCTTACATACATGATCTCCTTTCTTTCTGATTTTCATCCTTCTGCTTCTTCACATTTCCATCTCCTCAACGACCTCCGGCAGAGGTTACTTCTATTGGATACATCTGCGTTTGAAACCCTAAATCATGTACCGTCGAGTAGTTGAACAACAGAATATTCATGTAAGATCTATTTTCTCATTCACAAATTTTAATTGGTTTTATCTATTTTCTCATTCTGAACACGATGAACCCTTTTGTACACTCAGAAGAAGAAGAAGCTCTCCTAGGGTTTCTTATCGCACAATTTTATTAATAATTGTTAGACATGGCTGCTCCCCCTGCTAGGGCTCGATCGGATTATGATTACCTCATCAAGGTCCTGTTAATCGGTGACAGTGGTATGTTGTAATAATTTTTTTATTATTGTGTGTATATATATATATATGAATAACTCTGTTTGTATCTTTTGATTTTGTTATTGTTTATTCAGATGCTTGAATTGTTGTACCATGTGATTACGAGTAGACTGATTTTGATATGTTTGTAGTTTTTGTTTTTCACAATCTGTTTTGTTGGTTTATTCACCCATGTTAGTAATGTTGAATGCTTCTATGTTTCTTGATCCTCTGTTTTTATTCCAACTTTCACACTATTATTCTAGCAATCCAAGAAGAGTATATATATTTTATGCTTATTTATTATTATTATTATTATTATTATTATTATTATTATTTTATAGACTTTGATGATTATAAGTAACATATGCCGGACGGTTGTTGAGGAGATGGAAATGTGAAGAAGGAGAAGGAAAAGGACGATAATTTCATTGTTGGATTGTTTATGTAATTAACTAAACTGAGTAGCTTTACTACTCAATTACAGAGGAGTTTTTTATTTTCATTAAGGTTGGTTGTTACTTAATTTGTGTTTAATTTAAGGATTTTCAGTTTCATGAAGTCAGTATTTAGAAACTGATTTTGTTTTCAGGTCTGTTGATAGGTGATACCAGCCCAAAAGTTTAGGCTTCATCACTTTTTCTTATTTGGTATGGTACTCAGTTACAGTCAAACTTTCAATGAGGTTGTTTTAGTCATGTATTTGATTTTTGCCCTTTTCTTTACTTTTGGTCTGATTTATTTTTTGTTATTCGTAACATTTTGATTTACCTTTTATTGATGCATTGATTCATTTGTAATCACTTGCAGATCACCCCGTCGTCTGAATTTCAGTAATTAAAGGGAGTTTTGTTGATCAACACCGTAAGTTTCCTTCAATAATCTATCCATTGTTAATCTTTTAGGGTACTACAGGAACCACACACTTGGTTTTTTGTTCTTTCGTTCTTTAGGATTTTTGCTAACGAAGTTTCGTTTTTTGTTTTTGCATATCATCAACGCATCTCCAATGATTCAACAATACTGATGTTTAAATCTTTTATTTTGCCATATAATTGTCGCATCATCTTTTCCTTCTTCATCGCACAACACCAAGGTAACCTCATTTATTCTCAATTATTTTTTGATTAACAAATTACATTTACCTTTTATTGATGCTTTTGATTCATTTGTAATCCCTTGCAGATCACCCTTCATTTCAATTTGAGCAATTAAATGGAGTTTTCTTAATCAGCACCGTAAGTTTCCTTCACTAATCTATGCATTGTTAATTCCACGTGTTTTTTTTATTCTTAATCATCGATTCTATTTCAGGTACATTTTTTGCTGTTAGTTCCACGTGTTTTTTTTTTCAAATTAATTGTTGCTATATATATATATATATATATATATTGGTTTTGTTTTGAAGAAAAGGGAAAACGTTCGAGACGATTGATCCAATAACGAAAGAAAAGATAGCGGATATTGCTGAAGGAGATAAAGATGATGTTGATTTGGCTGTTGAAGCTGCACGTTGATCCACAATAAGCACTGCCCATCTAAGTTTCCTCCAATGACAATGGTTATAACAATTTAATAAGGCAAAGCACTGATCTGCCTAACAACTGTTGGATATAAAGATTGTTGTACACAAAGACTGATGAAGATCATCCACTGTTGAAGACCAAAGCCCTGTTGAAGACAAGCACTGATGAACAAAATGACTGATCAACCAAAGGTGAACCACTGCCCAACAACAACAGTGGTTCAGCATCAACAGCAGATATTCTAGCTTTGTTTATGTTAATAGTGTTTATATGTAACAATATTTATCACATCAGTGTTTTATAGTCTATTAGGTTGTTAGATGTCATCACCTCAGTGTTTATATGTAACAGTATTTATCACATCAGTGTTTATATGTAACACTGTTTATCACATCAGTGTTTATATGCAACAATGTTTATATGTAACAGTATTTATCACATCACCTCAGTGGTTTGATCTGTACTATAAATAGAATGGTGTTTTGATCTTTATACTAATAAATAAAAATGTAGTACACTTGGATGATTATTAAGCTCCTCATTTTGATTGTTTGGGTATAGAATTCTTGAAATTGGTCTTTTTTTTTTTGCAAACAGATGTTTAAGGGCAAACATCTGTTTAAGGTCTAACATTTGTTTAAGGCCAAACATCTGTTTATGGCCAAACATCTGTTTAAGGTCAAACTTCTGTTTAAGTCCAAACAACTGATATAGAAGGCCAAACATCTGTTTAAGCCCCAACATCTGTTTAAGTCTAAACAAATGTTTAACCAGATCCACTATCTTCTCATATTTTAACACTCTTCAAAATAGTTAAAAATGTTAGTTTTCATTAATCCTTAAAAGTCTGTTACAACCACTGTGTTGGTTCAAACATCTGATTGTTAAAAGTTATCCACTGCTGAAAGACAACCTCTGTTTCTTCATTCTTCACGTTGACCACTGACTGACCAAGCATCAGTGTTTCAATCACTGTTGGCTATCCACTGATAGTTAAAAAACAGCCACTGCTCACATTTTTATTATTGACATCCACAGATATTGACCATCAGTGGTTTCCCTAAAAACAGTCATTGCTCACATTTTTATTGTTGATGTGGTTAAATAGTGATAGAATGAAATTATCAAATGAAAACTAGAATTACAATGAAATTATCATTTTACCTAATTGTTACATTCCAATGAGATAAGAGTTCCTCCAACATTGTTTTCATGATAAAAATTAAAGTTAAAATAAAAAAAAATAAAAAATAAAAACTCTTGATGACAATTTGTTGCAAATCAAATCAGTAATAATGCTAATTTCTTGAGCTTTGGACATTGAAAATATGCAAAATGTGGATTTCAAATTGACGGTTATTATCTCTTAATTAAAGTTGAAATAAAAATTATAAAAGTCATCATGACAATTGCTTTCAAATAAAATCAGTAATTACTGATAATATCAATAACTTTTGAAATTCAAAATATGCAAAATGGTAATTTAAAATTGACGTTCTCTCTTTCTCTCTCTCTCTCTCTCTTTTTTTCCTACTTTACATATCATTTCTAATATTTAATTACTTTAATAAAGCAGGATATAAAGATATGCACTACTTACCTTTCAAATCACATTTGCCATTGGATTCAATCAAAATTGTGAATGGAGAATCGTTAAGCTTGAATTCCAACCTTGATATTTTTTTATGAATATCCATGCTTATTGTATTATCATATTAAGTTTATCAATAGATATATTTTACTTATTTTTTTTATGTACAGTCTTCAAATGGAGGTTGCAGAGGTTAGCACGATCTTAATACATTCTCAAATAACTATTCGATTAGAGCGAAGATTGTTAGCATGTCGAGGAAGATGATGAATCAAAATAAAAATGAAACATATCGCCTTGATATGATCTTCATGGATGAGATGGTACCGTATATATTTGTCTTATAATTTTTTTAGACATTTGAGTACACAAATGTTATATAACACGTTTTTATTTAATCAGATGTTTCATATTGTTAGGGAACTATGATACAAGCCAGTTGTCTGCATAAGATGCTAGAAAGATTCAAAGACTTCCTTCAGCTAGATCAATGTCTTCTTATCACCAATCCGTCTCTTGCTGCTAGTAAATCCTCTGCTAAGTATACCAACAGAAATGACAAAATATCTATGTATTTCTATACTTTTGTTGAGAAATGCCTTGACTGGTCTAGACCGAAATACAGTTTTAATTTCATTAACCTCAAGGATGTTGTTCAAAATAAAATTGAAGTTAATACAGTTATTGGTATGTAAATCACTACATGATATATATATGTACTGTTTTGTCTTATTGTTTTTTTTTCATGTTATCGCTTCTTAATGTTGTTTTCTTTTAACAATATATTTTTGTTTATAGATTGGATTGGTTTTGTGGAAGTATATTTCAATCTAGAGGATACAACAAAGAAGGATGGGAGCAAGGGCAAGAGACTTAATCTTAGAGTTGAAGTCCTTGAGTGAGTTCTTTTTATTAATCTTAGACTTTGAATACACAAATGTTATATAACACGTAGATGAAGTACAAGCTGAGTTTAACAAGTTGCATCAATCTCTTACAGATGAACAACGAGCGGTTTTTGACGAAATAATGGAAGCAGTTGTAGGCCGTAAAGGAGGCCTTTTTTGTCTATGGTTACGGTGGAACTGGAAAAACCTTCTTATGGAAGACTTTGGCTTCAGGTGTTCGATGTAGAAAGGGAATAGTTTAAAATGTGACTTCAAGTGGTATTGCTTCGTTATTAATTTCCCGTGGAAGGACGACTCATTCTCGGTTCCATATCCCCATTAATCTAACAGAGGATTCAATGTGAAATATTAAGCCAAATTGTGACAACTCGTATTTCAGAACTTATCTTTGTGCTTAATGTAACGTATGTGAACCTTGTGTGATAATCTGATATGTTGATTTAATGAATGTTTATGAGACTTTATGTTTGTATTATGTGAATCTTTGTATGTATATATATATATGACTCGGATCGCACAACACAACCCACTCGCACAAGCCCATGTTGGGTTAAACATCTCATCCTTGTCACACTTCTACTCGGTCCACTATGACTGAATTCGAAACCGAGGGCAGCCCAAGGAAGGGTTCGGCCCACCCCTCTTATACGCATACATTGATCCCTTAGGGAGTTTTGTTCCTCATAACTTGCAAACACAACACACACACAAAACCCTAGTTCTCTACTCCTCTCTCCCTCTTGTTTGACGGCAATCTTCATAGCCGAAGCCCCATCTTGTGAAGATTCCTTGTTCGGATCAATCTTTGATCTACTTTCTAACCGGTTAGTGTTGCACTGTTATTGTTTTGTTAAGATGATATTATGGATGCCATGATTTTATGTGATAACTAGAATAGTTTGGGTGAATGATGATGTTCTAGTGAATCGGATGTGTATGATGATGTTAATCGGCTATCATGTCTTGTTTTCGGATTGTTTGCATGATGATTTAGGATCGAATGCATGTAATCGGTTGTATGTTCATGTAATCGGACCAGATAATATGATTTGATAAGTTATTGTTTATGCTTTGAATGTAATTAGGGTTTATATGAATTAGATGAAAATTGCTTGGTTTGATCGAGATTATGCATGATTGAAACTGTTAGTATTGTTAATTGATAAAGTTCATAAATGGAAACAATAAAACTGATTGCATAAGTTTAGGGAAGTTGGTAACAAATCGCACAAGAACAAATATTATCACACAAGCTTTCTGATCATACAAGTTGTTGATCGCACAAGATCAGGTCGCACAAGACCTGATCTGGTCGCACAAGATACCAGTAGTCGCACAAGACTATTGGATCGCACAAGTTATGTTTTCTTGATAACTGTTGGGCCTCAAAGCCCAAAGACCAATCGCACAAATGACACCAGTCGCACAAGATTATATGAATAGCATGAATCGCACAAGTCGTCCGGATCGCACAAGACATCCAGACCGTACAAGATCGACCTGTATTATTGTTTGGGCCGGGTTATTCTATTGGGCTTCATTTAGGGAATCGCACAAGACTTATGGGCTAATGAACCTGTGCGAGCCCAACCTTCTAAGTCGCACAAGTTGGGTATTATGTGGACTTGACTGTTTAAGTGATTTACATGTTTGCCATGATAAATACGCGTTCGTAACCTGCTAGATTATGTGTAAACATACGTGCACTACTTGAACCTAGACCTGACTTGTATGGTAACCATGTTAGGACATGGTTGACCTCTAGCAGCTCGATTGACCTTTCGTTTATCTGCCGAGCTAACCTAAGGTGAGTTCACACTTTCTACAAAGCATGGGATTCCCAAGGGTTGGGAATGGGTTAAGGAATATGGATTCCTCGTCCTTCTTGGGTAGGACAGTATGGGTTAAGGAATGTAATTCCTCGTCCTCATGGACAGTTAAATTTCACTAGACCAAAACTCTATCACGAAGTCCCTCCTTTTTATATCGACTTAATCGCCGAGCCAATGGCGAGCGGGTCATTAGTTAGATAGCGCTATTTAGGTCTGACAAGCCTCACACCGTGCCGCAGAGGACGGGCGTGAACTAATGGATCTGGGCACGTCAATGATGATAGACATTGACGCTAAGGGCACATAAACATGACTAAAGTCAGTGGTCGATATGGTAACGAGTCTAGTAGTATAAACATGGGGTAGCCCCCACGGCCAGAGAGCCAGATAATTAAACATGGGGTAGCCCCACGGCTGGATTGCCAGAGTAAACGGGAATAAACAAAACACGTTTTCAACTATGGGGTAACCCCCACGGCAAGGATGCCAGTTAAAGGAAACTGTTTTGGAACAACTTAAAACAAACACCCAACAGTGAACTCGCTCAACTTTGTTGTTGACTCGTTACTACATGCTTTGCAGGTCACTAGGTTTAGCAGGAGCTTGCATGGGGAAGAGTCGTTGTGGAGCATGGACATTGAGTGTTCATGAGAAATTTAAATACTCTGAATTTACTATTTGGGATTTGAATTGTTTGCTTCCGCTGATAACTTAGACTTATTAAATTGTTTTTGGACACCAATTATATTGTGTGGTTGAACTTTTGATTGCTTTACTTTATTGTTCAATATGATTGGTGGTTTGATCCTGGTCAGTCACGCCTTCAAGCGGTGATACTCCGCATGTGGATTTTGGGGGTGTGACAAAAATAGTGATAATACCAAATTATTAAAGGAAACCCAATTAATCATATGGGACGAAGCACCGATGGTACACAAACATGCCTTTGAAGCTTTAGATAGGATGATGACCGACGTATTTTCGGAAGGTAGGAGTATTCGTTTGGATATTCCTTTTGGAGGTAAAGTTATTGTATTTGGTGGTGACTTTAGACAAATCCTACCTGTTATTCCTAATGGTACTAGACAAGAAATTGTTAGTGCATCTTTAAGCCCTTCATATATATGGTCAAAATGCAGACTGTTACGGCTGACTAAACACATGCATCTAACTATTGGAGCTGAAAGTTCAAATATGGAGTCTATCAGAGAATTTGTAAAATGGCTTATTGATATTGGTGAAGGAAACGTTGGAGATGATAATGATGGTGAAGCAATTATAGAGATAACAGATGATCTACTAATCACCGATATTTGTGACCCGATACAAAGTTTAATTGACTTCGTATATCCTTCAATTATCGAACAATTTAGGAATCCTGGATTTTTTTCGGAGCGAGCAATTCTAGCACCTAAAAATGAGGTAGTTCATGAAACTAACGATCGATTGCTTTCATTATTTCCTGGTGATGCGAAAGAGTATCCGAGTTCTGATAGTATACGTCAAACTGAACAAATTCTTGATTCTTTTCAAGAAAGCTTATACTCAACAGAAAATTGAATGCTCTTATGATTTCTGGCTTGCCTAATCACATATTAGTTCTTAAAGTTGGTGTTCCTGTGATGCTTCTTCGAAACATTGATCAATAGAAAGGGTTATGTAACGGTACATGGCTTCAAATTACTTTTCTTGGTAAACGAGTTATAGAAGCTGAAGTAATATCTGGCGGTAACATTGGCACGAGAGTTTTTATTCCAAGGATTAATATGATCCCGTTTGACAAAAAAAATACCTTTTCAATTTCAACGAAGACAATTTCCTTTATCAGTTTGTTTTGCCATGACAAATAACAAGAGTCAAGGACAATCGTTATCAAAGGTTGGTCTTTATTTGAAAGATCATGTCTTCACTCATGGTCAGTTGTACGTTGCATTATCAAGGGTCAAGACCAGAGAAGGCGTTAAAATACTAATATTCGACGTTGATGGAAATCTAACAAATAAGACTTCTAATGTCGTTTACAAAGAAGTTTTTACTAGCTTATAATCATTGTTTTTTCAGAGTTTTAACTTCCACCGTTCTAAGTATAGTTGTATATATATTTTCTTAATTACTATTTGGTTTAAACTTTATTTGGTTTAAACTTTATAAACTCTCTTGTGTTTTGCATCTCAGAACCATGTGTGATAAATTTATTCATAAGTAATTTACAACGTAGACAATTCTGAAGATCCTCGGGTTCACTTCAATATGGAAGAAAATGATACAGGAAGACTGTTTGGAATAGATCGATAATCGAGGTGTACATATAATAAAACTAGGTTTTCACCCGGGATTGCTTCCCGAGCTCGAGAAACTTACTTATGTTAAAAGCTAATTATGATTAATACATGATTAAAAGCATACAAAAAATATGACATATTAATGACTTTGCTATAAGAAAAATTATTTTTCTTTGTTAATGTGAATACCAAATGAATTCAACTAATCATCCAGTTTACTCTTGTATCTCAATGTAAATGTAAATAACAAATTCAATAAGGGGTGTATGTGTAAATATTTTTCATCACTTGAAAATATGGGAAAACGAAAACACAACCGTCATTATACCTTTAGCATCATTACACATCAAATATCTATCATCTCTTCTTTCAAAAATCTCTTCCTCACTGTCATTTTCTAGGGTTTCAAGTTTCATATTCTCCGACTTCTACCCTTCAATCACCAGAGGTTTTACCGTTTTTTCTTGAGCAACTGGTATGTACATTCATATTGTAATGAACTTTGTAGTGTTTAACCGATCTTAATTCAAATCCTATTTTGCTACAAATACGATTTTAGACGTTTATTGCTATACATTGAAGAAGGGTTTAGTTAGGTGTTTGAATCATTCGTTGAGAACATGTTAAAATACTCATTATTTGCGAAAATTTTTTAACACATACTCTGTTTCAATGAATTAATTTCAGTAGATACTCTGTTAAACAATCATTATTGAAAGCAGATATGGAAGTTCTAATTAAATGTTGATCAACGATTTGTTTATATTTTTCAACACTTTGGTGTTTTGTTGTTTGGAATTTGTTTGTTCATGTTTTTATAATCATCAAGAATTATATCTTTGTTTTCTACCTTTGTAATAACTGATTACTGATTTAGATATTAAAACAAGTTAATGACATTGTGTGATATTGACTTTTTAGTTTAGTTAATATACTTTTTTCTAAAAGTTATAGCGTGTAATACAAAAAGTTCATGTTCATCTTTGAAGCCAACTTTTTAATTTCAATCTTTTAACATCTTTACTGATTCAGGTTTTATCATGTTTTCTACATTTGTGAAGTTTCTTGATAACCCAGAATCATTGAAAGTGGTATGACATGTTTTTATATACATAATTTATTTTTATTGAAGTATATATATTTAACAGTTGTTATGGTTTATATTTTCTTACACTACATAAAAATTATATACAGGATGTACCTTTAGGCTTTGCTATTCAAAAATGGGGAGACTGTTGGGAAAAAAAATAAGTTGCGAATCTATCATGAGTGTGGTAAAAAATGGGTTGTGAGGGTCAGAACACAAAATTCAAAGCCAGTGATAACTAATGGTTGGGACAGTGTTGTTAAAGATCTTAATCTGCCGAGGGATACTTTGTTGGTTTTCAAACCATTAGGAGATTTTGGGCTTGAACTTTCATGTTTTGTGGATGGCATTTGTGGTGAATCTTATTTTACGTTTAATCGTTATGCAAGATTTGGTTTTATGGTATGACTATTGATCTTAACTTTAATTCTTTTGCACCTTAAACGTGTTAACAAGTATTCTCATAAGTTACATACTTCACGTATAGCATTCATTATTTATAATTTTATGCAGGTAATCGAAGATTGTTTCATTAAATAATTTTACGTAAACAGCCCACCAAGTGGCAAATATCTGTAACACCTCGTAAATTTATGTCCAATAATGTATCGACACGTGTCATGAGTTTTAAGCGTGTAAAAGATTACATTAGAGGGACTAAAGTTGACAAACAAAGAAACTATGTGAATATAAGGGTTCAAAGTGTCAACAATGAATAAATATACTTCACACTAGCCCCACATGATGTTTATACCCTTAAACGAATAAATCATGGATCATACGAAGTTAATTGTGAAAGAAAGTGAGGAATTACAAACTACAGGGGTTAAATGTGTCAACATGTTTAAAGTATACCTCTGAGTGACCTTTTAGCAAACCCGAAGCTTTGTAATGATTAATTATACTCACGAGAATAAGTGATAAAAATTTCACAAGGTTTCGATAAAGTATGAGAAAGTTATGACAATATTCGTATAACGAGGGGTTAAAAGCGTCAACGTTGAAATCTAGGACTTTTCGGGTGATCACAAAGTTAACCAAGGACTTAACAATGTTTGATTATGCCTTGGAACCCTTAAAAGTCAAGTTTGGGGGTTAAAAGTGCAAGAAACCATGTTAAAATCAAGTTTGAAGGACCAGGGGCCTAAAATGCAATATTTGAAACTTGCTGACCGGACTTGACCCTCACACGGGCAGCGTAAGCCCCTTGGGGATCC
>JARYGA010055904.1:0-28572 GCA_030545235.1 Helianthus tuberosus
GCAGGCGGTTGTTGACAGTGGTGGTTGACGGTCTGAGTTTGTGCGATGGTGGGGATGGTCGCGCGATGGTGAGGATGATGGTGGTGTGGTGGTGCTGATAATGGTGCGGTAGAGATGATGGTGGTGCAGTGGTGGTTCGGTGGTGGGGGTGGTGCGGCGATGGTGGTAGAGAGAAATTAGAGTGTGTGTGAAAGTGGTTGCAGAGTTTCTACATATATATAATTTATTTTTATATAGATATATTATATATTAAAAATTTATGCATTAAATACTTGTTCCTTATACTCTTGTGCATATAAGACTTGTACTTTGTGTGTAAATGACCAAATTGCCCTTGTAGTTAACTGACTTGATGGATGGAGTTAGAAATTTGTACTCAAATGGTTAAAGAAAATGCTTATAGGGACTCAGGTCGTTAAACTTTTTGCTTTTGGACTCAACTAGTTAAAACCACTAAAACACAGGGACTCAAAAAGTAATTTACCCTTTTTTATATGTAATTTTATAATTACACATATGTAAACTAGTTTTTTTACATATATGTAATTAGTTATGACACATATATATAATTTTGGCAATTAAACATATGTAAACTACTTTTAACATGTATGTAATCAAAGAAATACATATAATAGATGATAAAAAGATCTTAAACACAAAAACTTATATATAAAATGATTGTTTATTAAGAGTTCTGAAAGTTCTGTAGTTATTTAGAGTTCTGAAATGAACTCAACTCTTTATATTTATATTTATTTAGAGTTCTGAAATGAACTCAACTCTTTATATTTACATTTACATTTACATTTACATATATTACATTTACATTTACATTTACATTTACATTTACATTTACATTTACATTTACATTTATATTTATTACATTTACATTTATACATTTACATTTACATTTATATATTTACTTGGAGAATATATAAAAGAATAAACTTGTTGTCACTGGTCACTGCCCGTATGTAGTGGCAAGAATGCAGACTATTAATTTCTTTTTCTGTGAATTGATGCGAGGTAGCTTTATTATGGATATGGTTTTATTCTTTTTCAGGCACTCTTGCTGAGAAAGCTCTTCTTGCTGTATTACCTCGTGAACTTGATTTTCCGTATACCGTGCGAATTAATTCCGAAGTCATGGGCTCTGATGGTTCAACATCAATGGCAACTGTATGTGGAGGTATGTATTATGCTATGCAGTTAATATCAGTGATACATCACCGATATATTGGTTATCGATCCCCATGTAAAATATCAGTGTCAAATATCGGTTCCGATATTATTGGCGATATTGACTGATAGTTGACCAATTTATCACCAGTTTTCCCGATATGAGTACCTTTCTTCTTAGTTCTACCATTCATCTTTCTTCTTATTGCTGCTATTAGTGCTTTAAGTCATAATTGTTAACTGTAGTGTTTTAAGTCTTAATGAGTTCCTACTTGCTACAATTGTTAGTGTTTTGCAATTTGCAGAAGTTTATTTTGTTAATGGTAGGAGAGTATACTGAATTGTTAGTGTGTTAAATTAATATTAAAATTACCGTTATCCCACCGCAATAACCTATATCTCAAATATCGGTCCTTGATCGATATCTGAATTTTTACCGCATTAACTGCATAGGTAATATTTTGACTTGCTATGATTGTATTATGTTGCTATTTTCTTCTCAAATTCTTGTAAATTGTCATGTAACATTTTTTTTTTCATTTTGTGTTGTTGGGCGTAATTGGGTTACATTATTTTTCCCTTTATTATTGTAGGGAGCATGGCTTTAATGGATGCTGGCATCCCTTTGAAAGATCACGTTGCTGGTCTGTCAGTCGGCCTCGTTACCGAAGTTGACTCATCAACCGGCAATGTTGACCAGTACCGTATATTAACCGACATTTTGGTACACATTTATTTACGGCATCTTTTCCTTTCGACTGATTTGTGTTCTTAAAAAGTCCCGATGCAACAATATTTTGTTCATGTTTAGGGTCTAGAAGATCATCTAGGGGACATGGATTTCAAAATAGCCGGAACACGAAACGGGATTACTGCAATTCAGTTAGATATAAAACCTGCTGGAATTCCTCTCGACATTATTTGCGAGTCACTAGAACCCGCGTATAAAGGTCGACTTCAAATACTTGAACGTATGGAGCAAGAAATAAATTCAGCTCGCACTCAGGATGGAAGAAATTCTCCTCGATTAGGTACGACCCACACTTTATTTTTTAGTTATAACAAGTTGTCTTGAGCAGGCTAACTAATAGTATTATCATTATGTCTTGTAGTTACCTTAAAATATAGCAACGATGATTTACGTCGACTGATTGGACCACTTGGTGCCTTGAAGACGAAAATCGAAGAAGAGACAGGTCTGTGTTAGATTGACAATGCTTAATACTTTAATAGATATATCTTAATGCAATTATTTACTTATAGTGGTTAGTTATTTTGTTATCTTGTTTTTCTGTTTTAGAGTAAAATGCCATTTTCATCCCTGAGGTTTGACCAGTTTTGCAACTTTCGTCCAAAGGTTTGTTATTCTGCATCTAGATCCAAAAGGTTTGAACTCTTGCTATTTTCATCCGGCTCGTTAACTCCATCCATGGGTATTTTTGTCTTTTATATTAACTTAAAGGGCAATTCGGTTATTTCCACTTATGTAAAAAGACCGAATAGTTGAATACCCCTAAAAAAGATCGAATAGCCTTTTAAGTTAACAAAAAAGACGGAAATACCCCTTAACGGAGAAAAATGGATGGAGTTAACATGCCGGATGAAAATGGCAAGATTTCAAACCTTTTAGATCCAGATGCGAAAAAACAAACCTTTGGACGAAAGTTGCAAAACCGGCCAAACCTCAAGGACGAAAATGGCATTTTACTCTTTGTTTTATTTATCTAGATTTACTATGATTTTCTGCATCTTTAACAATTGCTTAATATATTTTCCAGGTGCTCGTATGTCCGTGAGTGACGGAACACTAACTATAGTTGCTAAGAATCAATCGGTAATGGAGAAAGTGCAAGAAAAGGTATATCACATTCTTTCACCATCTTGTACATACGTGACAGATTTCATACATCTTATGTCCCTCTTTAATCTTCAGGTTGATTTAATAATCGGGCGAGCAATTGAAGTAGGAGGTGTTTACAAAGGCATTGTAACGTCAATAAAAGAATACGGGGCTTTCGTGGAGTTTAACGGTGGCCAACACGGCCTCTTACATGTTTCTGAATTGTCACATGAACCGGTTAGTGGTAACATATTTTTTACGTGTTAATGGATATCTTTGACTGGTTATGGTTTGACTTTTCGATGAAATTTCAGGTGTCCAGAATTTCAGACGTGATTTCAGTTGGTCAGCAGTTATCGTTAATGTGTATCGGGCAGGATCTTCGCGGTAACATAAAACTTTCTTTAAAAGCTACTTTACCTCAAAAGACGAAAAAGTCTGATATGGTTGACGGATCGTTAAACGTATTAAAACCGAAACCCGATAGTTACACACCTGAGCAAGAGGACCAGAATTCTGCGGTCAAAGATTTACAAGACGACAAAGACACGAGTACGAAATCAAATCCGTCGTATTCTTCAATGGCACCGATTGTGATTCGCAGTGCGGTGGAGTGTGACGAGGAGGAAAAATCAGCCGGTTTGGGCTCTAATTTAAAACCGAAACGGTCCTTAAAACCAAAATCTTCTCAAAAACTCAAAACGTTAAAAACTCTAAGCTCTGATTCTGGGTCAACTGCGTCTAAAAAAGCCCGCATTGCAAAACCGTATTTACTAACGGAAAAAAGAAATTATGGTGATAACGATACAAGCTCAGATGAAGACAAAAACGAGGTTAAAGTTGAACATAAAAATGCAGTCCTTGATTATTTAAAAGATCAAGAATGTGAAGTTACGGGTCCAATGGATGCGAAAAAGCTCAAACTTGGAATGAAAGTGACCGCAAAGATTCTTCAAGTACGGGCCCGCGGGTTGGTTTTAGATTTGGGTGGTGGAATCAATGGGATGTACAAGTTTGAGGTATGTCTATTTATTGTCTTATTAGTTGTTTGACCACCTTTTTAATTTCAATAGTTTGACCCGTGTTCAGTAAATATTAACGGATGTTTTATTATATTTTGTTTTGTAGAGTGATGGTGGTAAAGAGGAGTTTGAAGTAGGAAACGAGGTACACGTACAATGTACAAGCTTTACCAGCAAGGGCATTCCTGTAATGTCCATCATACAAGATGATTAGTGACACGTGCTATCGTCAACTGATTTCTGTGTTGGTGTCATTCCGAGAAGTTGTTGGGTGGCTCGTTCCATTTTGAGGTGACCCGAGGATCTGTGAGTCGTGATGTTTCAGGCCCTTAAGTTTTTGAGAGAGAACAGTGATTATACTACGTTTTTGTTTATTAGAGTTGTGTTACTTGAAATATGGGTCAACAAGAAAACTGGTAGGGACGATTGCAGATGGAAAAAAATTGACAGGCAGAGTGAGATCATTCAACTGACTATATGAATCGGCAAAATAAAATTCATTTGTTCAGTATGCCTTGAAAGAGGCATATTGTTAAAATACGTCATCGTTCGTTTTCTAAGTGATCTGAATCCAATCATATACCAGGAACCTGATGTTTTACAGATTTTTATGTAACATCTCAAAAAAACCTACTGCCTACATCTTAAGAAAAATCAGTAAAGATGACATTTTCCTGTTCCTGCACAAACTGCACACTCATCTGCATCTCCAGCTACATGGCTTAAGCAATGTTTTATTCGGTCATCCACTACATCCTGTTACAAAAAATATCAATTAGAAAGCAGTTAACCGAGATTAACGAATAAAAGGAACGGCATGCCAAAGAAGAGATTTCTGAAATCTAGGTAAAATGATATTAAGTTTGAAAGAAAATAAAAAATCACATTGAAAATAGATAATTTTAGAGATATCCCCCATCCATACCACAAGAAGTGGATGCAGGCCAAGAGGTGCAGTTATCATATATGACACGCCCGGAAAGTCTTTTGCAGCTACAGCGGTTAAGGAAGGGATGTCCTGCAATAACAAATGTCTATAGATCGCTCTTTCTTTATTTCAAAGCAGATGAAAATCATCAAAGACCAGATGATTACACTTGGCAATCATGACCCATTCTTGAATAAACGGGTTGATTTAGGTCAGTCAAATTATACAATAGCTCAAAATGGCTCACTCCTATGAAACTAGCCAACTTAAAATCGGCAGCAGTGCAGCACCACCCACCACCACTGTCAGAACCCGTTTTGACCATAAGCTTACCCGACCCGACCTGACCCAACAAGTTTGCTAGAATGTCAGGCTTACAAAATATTGTGATACCTGGTGCCAATGTCGCCCTGGGAACAGGAAAAATGGGCTCACAATCACACGATCTGCACCTTTTTCAACACACGAACGAAATGCATCTCGTATTGATGGTTCTGCCAGCTCCTAATCATATACGAAAAAACAAATTATAAATATTCATCCTTAAAAAACAAACGTTTAGAAAACACAAGTACCATATGAGCAGGCTCAACAATTGGATACCCGGTTTTCTCTACAAACATTGTCACAAACTCATCTGCAAGCCATCATATTACTTTAAAATTACATTCAACTCATGAAATAACCATCTATATTAATAACTAATTAATAAAATTACAAATAAATACAAATTTTTTGCTTACTTAACATAAGATTAGATTCTTTTCGGCGAGAACCATGATCAACAATAATCAGGCCATCTGTGCTTGTAATTCCATGATTATTCAACTGTCTAGCACCACCATTCCCGTTGGTCAAACAACACGTTGACCGTAAACCCCGATTGGAATTATGCAATCGTGCAAACCCTAGCATGTTCCGGCTAGGGTTTCCTCTGTTTCCAGCTTTGGTTGATATAAGTGATTGATTTCCATGATTCAGAAACAAACTGACAATGAATCATATGAATATTGTAAAGTTAGCTAATAAGTGTAAGTAGAGGAATTAAATACTGGATTTTGGAGCATGAACTGAAGCGATAAAGAAGTAGAATTGAAGATATAGAAGTGGAATAATAATACCTTTTGGTGTATACATTAGATGGGGCAGAGCAGTTCATCTGTAACATATGATAATGGAATTGCTTCTGTCTTCAACTGCTGTTATTTGTATTATTTGAAAAATTGGGTAATTTAAAAATAGGGTAAATTACACTT
This sequence comes from Helianthus tuberosus, assembly GCA_030545235.1. Lineage (NCBI taxonomy): Eukaryota > Viridiplantae > Streptophyta > Magnoliopsida > Asterales > Asteraceae > Helianthus > Helianthus tuberosus. The sequence goes on from JARYGA010055904.1 coordinate 6,226, forward strand.
TTCGTCCTTTATATTTTTAGCGGGTTGCAATGGATAGCCTTTAACTTCAATAATTACAGTCACAATCATTTATTTGGAAAACGCATTATACCTTTTGTCCTTTAACACTAACCAAGTTAAATATTTTAGTTATGTCTAAGGGTATTCTGGACCAAAATGCCACTAATGACTAAACTATCAACCAGATAAAAATATTCACAAACATCACTAACCTATCTCTGCAAACTCGTGATATGAACTTATAATAACCTCCACTGATGAATATTTCTTTTAGGCAAATGCACAAACACCTTGCGTGCAAGTGTAAAAAAAACAATAAGTAATCAATAGGTAAACAGGTGAATCGATCAATTTGGACTTTCAATTGCAGGTTTTAATTGACCGAAACATTAATTAAAACTCGTTAATTGCAGCAATTGAATTGGTCTAAGAGCGATTAAGAACAGTACGGAAACGAAACCCTAGATGAGCTGAAAACTATAAGTTACCTGAAGGATTACGTACGGATATCGGTGGGGATTTGGTGGATTGTTGTGTGGAGGTCTGAATTTGAATAGTATTCTGTCAATTTGTGAGCAGTTGGATATAGGTGCTGTAATTGGATCTTTGTTTCATTTTCCAGATGATATTGTTGTCCCTCGTCTTCATTCGACTTTGGGGTGTGAATTTCTGACACCATCTGAAAACCCGATACGAATCTAACACAAAATTTACGGGTTTAGGTTTAGTCTAAATGGGTTTTGGTTAGTTTTAGGTTGAACCCGTGAACCCGTTTAGGTTAACAGGTCGGGTTCGGATCAACCTGGACGGGTTGGCAGGTTGACCCGTTTAACACATTGTGTTAAGTAGTAGCAATACTATACCATTGTCAGTGACCACCAACACCAAAAAAGCTCGTAATATCAAAATAAATAAAAACGGGAAAAAAATAACGCCGAGCGAAAAGCAGACGTAAGATCTTTGAATCACGCACGCTCGTTGCTGAGAAATTAAACTGAAACGTAAAACATAGAAAAAATAACCAAGTTCATCCAGGACCTGCGTGTTGGACGAACTTGTCAAACGTTGAAAAATAGATGTGACGGGACGGGCCAGTCAAACGGGAAAAAATATACGAAAAAATGTTGAACCCCACACGCACGTTGCGTTGCGTTAACTCACAAATTTAGAACGAAACGAAAATTTGGGAAAGATGAAAAGTATGGTGGACCAAAATTGAAAATAAAAAAGAGTTGGGATTAAATTTGAAAAGATGAAAAATTTTGGGTTAAAAGTAAAAAAACAAAGGGTCATTGCAAAATTGAAGTTATTTATTAATTTTAGATAAGGATAAAAATATGTAATATCTACATATTGGTTATTAATTAATATTAATATTAAAAAAAAATTATTAAACAAATATAAATAAAATTTATGAGATTGAAGGAGAGAATGCCACGTGGCATTATTTGGAGTTTTTTATTATAAGTTAGATTAGATTATATTTTTTACAATATATTTTATGTCATAAATTAAACGGGGTGTGTATTTTATGCCATGATTATATCTTAAAAAGAGAAATTAAGATAGATTTTATAATTTAAATATGATATTATTATATACATTTTTGTTTTTTTAAGTAAATTTTAATTTTAATATATTAATTTCAGAAAAATAAAAAAAAATAAAAAAATTCGGGTTGAACAGGTCGTGTTCGGGTCAACCCACGAAACTTCAGGTCGTGTTCGGGTTCATATGTACGATACGATTTTCGGGTTCGGGTCGGGTTCGGATTTGTGTCAAATTTTCCGGTTCGGGTTGAACCCGCGAACACTACTCGTTTAGCACCTCCAATTCGACTAATGTTCTTCAACCCATTTGGACTATTTAAATATTTTTTAATAATATCATCAACTCAATAATTGGTGGCGTCCGGGCGGCGATAATGAGGGTGTTTGGGTTAGCTTAATTGGAGCAAGTTATATTTAAAAGTTAATAAGTTGTTTTTAAGGTGTTTTTGCGTGTTGAGAAGTTGTTTTTGAGTAGGAATCTCAAACACCCCCAATGAGTGGTGGCAGTGTGGGAGTGGTGGTGGTAGAGGTTGGTTGGAGAAAGATGAAGAGAAGCGATTCTAGGGTTAAGGTTGGAAAATTGGGAAAGATGGTGTTTATTTATTAATGAACATTTTAAATAAAAACATGAAATGACCAGAATACCCTTAAGTAGATAAACCTAACTGAAAATTTTAACTTGGTGAATGCTAAAGGACGAAAGGTATAATGCGTTTTCCAAATAAAGGATTGTGACTGTAATTATTGAAATTAAAGGCTATTCATTGCAACCCGCTACAAACATAAATGATGAAAAGTTTAATTTACCCTTAAAAATACTCTCGAGTTGTAACTGAAATTTTGTTAACGACAAATTTGGATCACTGGAGTATCATAGTGTCACCAGCGGAACTACCGGATCATATTCATCTCCACTATACATTAATGTCTATACATGAGGAAACCCAATAAATCTGAAAAAAAACCCTTGTGAGAATTAAACTCAAAACCTAATGGTTCCTAAGCTTTATCCCACCTCAAGACGCCAGTAGGCTATAATGCTATGGGCTCAAGTTGCAACTAATACTTGCATATTTTACTACTAAGTGAAAAAGTAATTATTACATATAGGAACACTTATTTTATCTAACTTGCGTAAGATTTTCGTTAATCAAATTAAAAAAGAAAAAAATGATTTTCGGCAAGGGCGAAAAGAAATGATAATCGGTCTAATAAAAGAAAAAAAATGAGGAAATGAGCCAATTCATAGAGTCACGATTTGACTCGAGCAAGCGAGTCGAATACTCAGTGCGACCTTAGTTTCTGTCTCAATCTCAATTGATGTTGACTCGGCTTAGATGACTTGTTTAATGGTGGGTATAATGAATTTTTTTTAATATAAAATAAATAAATGAACAATTTCTTTTTCTCTTTCTATTTAAATAATTACAATTAGCGTTCTAAACAAACCAAACAGATGCTTATACTTGTTTACTAAATTACAATTGAATAAACTAACAAAAATCATGTTTATTCGTTAAGAAAATATATTTGTTTATGTTCTATTAACGAATATAAACATACATACGAAATATAAGTTTTTAAATAGATATACAAAATATATGCATGTTATTCTTATTATTCCATATATAAAGAACCAAACTTTTTGTACATAACCATTTGTAATATGTGCTTTGAGAGTTTTTCAAAAAAAAAAAACTTGATTTTTTAATTTTAACCCAAAGATTTTTACCTTTTCAATTTTAACCCTACATAATTTGTTTTTTTAACTTTAACCCAAACTTTTCATTACTTTTAAGTTTTAACCCAAAGGTTTTTACATTTTGCAATTTTAACCCTACATAATTTGTTTTTTAACTTTAACCCAAAACTTTTCATTATTTGCAATTTAACATCACAACTTTTGTCACTTGTACTTTTCATCTTTGGCAAATTTTCGGTTTACGTATAGTTCTAAATTTTTCGAGTTAATGCGACGCAACGTACAAGTGTGGTTCAACTTTTTTATGTTTTGTTTCAAATTTTGCAAGTTAATACGACGCAACGTACATGTGTGGTTCAACGTTTTTACCTCTATTTTTTCATGTTTGACAGGTTCGTCGCAACACGCAGACCCTAGGTCGAGTCAGTGTTGGTGGTCGATAACGGTTGTGTGACATTAGTACTATTTGACACCGTTTTACGCCCCGCCGCAACGCGGCGTGTGCTTTGGGGGGTTTCCAAAGAAAAAATCGTTATCCATATGGTTGTCGTAACCTTGGCTTTGGGAGTTTCCAAAAAAAAAATTGATTTTTTTACTTTTCACCGAAAAGTATTTCATAAATTACTTTTAACACAAAACTATTTGTTTTTTTACTTTTAACCCAAAACTTTTTATCTTTTGCAATCTATCCTCACAACTTTTTTTACTTTCAACTTTGGTCCTTTACAGTTTTCATTTTCCACAAATTTTTCGCTTTATGCTTGGTTCTAAATTTTGTGACTTAACACATTGCAACGTGCGTCTTTGGTTTAACTTTTTTACGTTTTGTTCTAAATTTTGCGAGTTAACATGACGCAACGTGCGTGTGTGGGTGAACATTTTTACATCGTCTATTTTTCTTCGTTTGACTGGTTTAACATAACGTGCGGGTCCTAGATCGACTTAGTCATAACTAAAGAATCCCCGCCGCATTGCGGCGGGTCTCAATTCTAGTTGTATATAATTTTTCATCCTTGATCGTGTAGTCATAAATATATTAGGATGAAGGGGGCACATTCGGGATGGAAGTTTTGGTTCATTGGGTTGGATGGGAACACCATCGCAAATAGCTCGGGATGAGATTTGGGTTGGTAATTCTTGTTGGTGAACCCGACCGACCGATATTGAAGCTGACGAGATGACCATTACAATTTGAGAAAATGGAATTTGGTTTCATCAGGTTCAGCTTTGGAGTGCCCCTTACAATTTGAGTTCTTTGGTTTCAATTTTGGTAAAGATAAGGTGACACTCCTTTGATGGGTTTATTTGAGTTCATTGGGTTTGATTAGGAGTGCCCCTCACACCCTTGTGACCAAACACTTTACCTAACATCTCTACATACTTAATAGAACGAATGAAAAACATGTTCGCGCTTGTCACTAAACTAGATGGCGCAGCGGCGCGTTGCGGCAATGAACCATAAATGAAAGCATATAAGAGTAAATTTTAACTTCTAAGATACAAATTTAATAATAGCTGGTTAAGGTAGGGGCCATAATTTAGCTCTTGATCATAGTTGTGTAGGGCCGTTCAAACGGCTCGTTGCTCGTTTGGAAATTGCTCGGAAAATGCTCGTTCGATTTTACGCTCGGTTGTAAGCGAGCCGCTCTGCTCGGTTCGGTTTGAAAATGAGCCAAGCATGAGCAAAGGTCTTCTCGGCTCGGATTATTATTTTTAATTAGTATATATATATACATACTACATATATAAACATGTAGATACACAAATATAAATTATAAATATATACACACATCTATATATATTACACACATACATATATACTTAAATATAAATTAAATTTATAGTTTTACTAGTGAGTATGCCCGCGCGTTGCAGCGGGTGCATCTATTTTTTCGCCTTATAGTTGTTGTGGCTTTGTGGGGAACCCGTACGTTGCGTCAGATTGGTTAATTAGAGAACCCATTCTTCTTTTAAAAGAAAAGTAACAAACTTCCTGCCACGCATTTGTCGACGTATTTTAAGGTTGTTAAAGATTTATGTGTTTTTTATAGGATGTGAATGGTTTTGATGAATCAAAAGATTGTTGTGAACAATTAAAAACACATTCTTTTCAGTGACATGTTTCTGGTAGTACTCAAGAATCCAATTTGGTGCATGTGTCATGACGATTACAAAGTCATTTTATTTAATCTTCTCACGTATAGCCATCGATGTCGCTATGAAGTGCTAGATCAAGACCAAACACTGAACATCCTTTGGGAAGCTGCAAAGCAAAGTAGGGTTTTTAAGGGCATTGACCATCCACCTAACCAACTCTTGTGACATATATACCTCATAAAAGTAACTCCATCAAACTAATCTCAAAAAAAAAAAAAATGAGTTTTGACTTGGAGAAACTAAAAGTTAGACCAAGTACTCACCATGCTTTATGGGGATAACAAAATATTGTGGCCCGTCGTATTGTTTTAGACCAGAAACACCATCAGGTAACTTGGGCTTGTATACAGGGTTCTGATCTTTGAACCATGAAGGTGGCCGAAGAGCCTCCACAACTAAAAAAAACAAAGAAACGCTTTTCATAAGTGCCTGCTAATGGATTAGGGTACCCTGAATGGCTGAATATGATATTATGATACACCATTGCTTAAATTAACTAAAAAGCGATGAAAAAACACTTTAAAAAGTGCAACTTACGGGAGATCACCTCCAATAAGAAAAAGGTCCCCACGTGGCAATCTAATCGACGAACCATTCTTTCTAGCATCAAGCGAGCAACAGAATATGAGGAGTTGCCACCATCACACGTATCAGCCATAAAGTCATCCTAGACGTCACCTTTTTCACTAAAATTGTCAAATGAAAAATCTTTTGGTTTTGCCCCTTCATGACCACCACTCATTGCTGCCTACAAAATGAGTCATAATTTAGTGACGTATGAACAAAATAAGAAGTTATAGTCGAGAAAAAAGGTAAAAAAGATAGAAATATCTCATAACCTGCATAATATGTATATCAAATCGCCCCATAAAAAACGTTACACACACAAAGAGGGTAAAAACAGTCTTGAATAGATCAGCGCTGATGTCCAGCAGCAGAATATTAAATTTTTACATCCATTTATATATATAAACACCATATGCGTGCGGCGGGTGTCCCGACTGATATCAATTTCAATTATGATGTCTATTACGAACCACAATCCATTCTGGGTTTCTAACATTTATTTCCATTCAACAATAGCTGCAATCAACAATAGCTGCAAGATACTTTCAATGCACAAAACCTTCCGATTCATTTTTTTTTAAATAATAATAATTAATTACTTAAAGAGAAACATGTCAAACGCGTAAAATATATATGCATCTTAAAAGAAAACGGGTCAATATATGATCTGAAAATAAAAATGATTGAATAAACGGTGACCAAAATTTTAGAATTAATATTGTATGTTTGATAAAAATTTGATATATTTAAAAACAGAAACAAGGTGACCAACTACAGTTGCAAAGAAAAGTTTAAAGCTTCCACATTACCGTTCCTTTATAAAAAATGATGCACTATCACATTAACGAACCTTACCCATTCCAGTTGGGAAAAATATGAAAAAATAGATTTAAACTTAACTTGGAAACTTTGAAAGATCCTTCTTTTCTGATATAAATTGACCTTTTTTTCTATCTTTTACCATGCTATCAGCTATGGTAGATTTGTATCATTAACATTCAGATGATGCATACCAGAGCGTAAGATTGGTTATCTTTCATTCCCATTGGCGGCTGGTATTGCCTTCTAAAACCAAAATAATTGTTTATACATCAGCCATCTATCAATCTTGACCAATTTATTTGACAATGGGTTGATTCAGGTTAGATATCTCTCTTAACGGGTCAAGTAAATCACTTTTATTGATCAAGTGTTTTATTTAGAAATGGTAAATATTGTACCATATTGTTTAACCCAACCCATCCAGCTAACCCGTTATAAATAAGAATCAACTTTGGGTGACTCCCGACCCCAACCCGTTTGCACTTATTTACATGTTTCCTTTTGAGTAAATTCTTCTTATTTTACCCTTCTGACCCATTTGAGATAAAAATAAAATACAATAACCCGAATTGACAGATTCATAAGTAATGGGTCAAATTTGCCACCTGTAATTTAAGCTTAACAATATATTTTAGCCGAATGAGAAAATTAAACAAGAAAAACTTACTCCATTAGCACAATCGTATCAGTTTCTTCATCAGTGTATAGATAAGTGTAAGATTTGGCTTCAACAAATATTTCTGCATCAAAGGCCAGAAATCAATGTAAACACTCTCCATGTTCAAATCAAACCAGAAAGTGAAAATACATACTTTCAACAGTTTCGTCTGTGCGAAACCTTTCATTCACTTTGTTTCCTCTATGAACATCACCAAGCTCTACCTGTTGATAATCTAAGAAAGTTAGAGACTTAAAATAGATCAAGAGGAATAACGTAAGATTAACACACATACATCAAGTTTTCAGTGTCATCAATGATAATTAATTTGAAATAAACACGGTGAAATTAACACAGCAATGCATGAAAACGAATAATCACAAATGAACACATAAGAGACTTAACCTGTATAATCAACTGAACACACCTCTTTAAAGCCATATATAATAAATTCATTGCAGATTAATGCTTAAAAACCACAAACAAATGTAATATCAGTTACTTTACTACAAACTAAATCTCTCAATTATAAGTTATAACTCTAGATGTCAAAATCTATTCATTACAGATTATCAAAACTGACAATTACAATCAAAACACTTACGTAACCTTCAAAAATCATATATTAAATCATCATAGTTGTAATAAAATGCTTTGAAAATTACCAGAGTGATTGTATGAGTTGAGATTGTAAAGGTTATTCGGCTCCTTGCTGAATTGAACGCTCTAGGTTCCATTACCGAACTCCCTTATGTGAAGTCGCCATTTCTGCTACTACTTAAGCATGTGTTAATTAACAAAGTTTAGATGAAATCATACATCAATAACAAATAGTTTGAGATGAATTGATATTACTCACCGTCTAGGGTTTTGCTAATACAACTGCCAATCAAAATCGATATATGTGATGATGATCAAAAAGAAAAGAAGGCAATACCAGCTTAATAGCAACTTCTTCACCAATCTGAATATTAACACCTGCACATCAGCAAACAAAATCCAATCAACTAACTACTAAAAATAAATAAATAAATAAAAAGATATGAGAGCAATAATTCAAAAAAATTAATCGATGAAGCACCCACATGAGGGACCAAGGGATCACCGATGGAAGTATTTCCTTACCAACTAAAACGCTTGCTTGCGACCAAATCTCCTGACAGATCACCTAAATTTCATACCAAAAAAAAGATCTCGTGCTTGAAAGGCATAACGTACCATGGTTTTATCAGATGAAAGTCTAGCGAGTGCATCAAACATACATATTACACTCAGACTTATGCGAATCAGCGTGCAACTCGCACTGAACGAAAAAAACTTCACGAAGCAGCGGTTTCATCCACGACGGCCATATGTTATCGTCATTCGGTCCTCCGACGCCCTGCATTACACAAAACAAACACACAACCCTAGAAAACCTAAATCCCCAAATATCACAACATTCGAAACCGTAGAAACCTATTTTCCACAATTTCGCAACATTCGAAACCCTAGAAACCTGAACAAGATCTCGTCTCCTTCAGAAACTACCAACCGTTCCCCTACTTCTCTCTCTCTATATATATTATTCCAACTCCAGGTCAAATCCACATCCAAACAACCCCACAAAGGTATTTCACTTTCCAATACAGATCAGCATAGCATATTAGGGAAAAGTTTGCACCTGAGATAAGGGGATTCCGGTTGCAGGCCTATGAAGACATTGAAGAACTCCGACTTCAATGAAACATGGTTAAGGGTCTTCTGTAAGAGAATCAACACTAACTAACATAGAACCAAAAAAAAAAAAAAAAAACCTAATCGAGTAAATGAAAGTATTAGCAAAACTTACTCATCGTGAAACATGAGTAGCAAAACTCGAGAATCTGAACAGCTTCCATGCCAGAATTGTCTCCCATAGCAGCGGTTATGGTGGCGTAGGGGTGGTGGATTTGTAGAGATTTCGGGGATGAGGGATTTGTACTGGTATGAAGCTGATATAAAGGCGAGACGCTTCATTTAGAATTCCAGGTGAAATCCCAAATTTAACCATATAGCGTCTTAAAACTTTGGAGTTACCCCCTCTCAAATGGCTTTAAGCATCTTGTACATGCTGCTTTAGAATTGATACACGTGGTAAAATTACCATTTTGTACATCACTTTTCCTTTTTAATATATTATAGATATATACCACTCTATTAGATTTTGGTCCACTATATACAAATTTACAACTATATCTACACTTACTAGCCCAGTCACGCAAAAAAAATTAATATCAAATCTAAAAGTTAAACCCTAAACCGATAAACGATAGTCTGCTCATCACCTAAATGTTTCATGCCGTTATCCTAAGTCAATAGTTTCATGCTCTCAACGTCATTGTTCGTGCAATATGATCATCGACTCGTCGGCCACAACATTGTTATTCATAAGAAAAATAGTATGCCATGAAATATGTCTGTTTTTAAAGACATAAAAACGTGAGATCCAACACAGCAAATTTAAATTGGACGACACGGTTGTACAAATTGCTCGACACTCGCTCGGAAGGTATTCATCAATTTTCCCAGGAGCAATATTTGAATCAGAGGAGTCCCAAAATCACATTTGTAGTTGCTGGTATGATAAAATGAATAGGTTCTAAGTTAGTGCCACATTTGACAATAACTAGTGTTTCAATACTATCATCAAAAAAAAAAAAAAAAATCATTTGACTTATATGATTGTTGTTCAAAAGATTTGTATAGGCCTGTAAACGAACCGAACGTTCATAAACTGTTCATGAACTTGTTCGGCGGGAAGTTCGTTTATGTTCGTTTATTTAATAAACGGACGAACACGAACAAAAAAATTTGTTCATTTAATTAAATGAACGAACATGAACACACCTTGTGTTCGTTAAGTTATGTTCGTGAACATTCTTTTATGTTCGTTCATTTATGTTCGTAAACGTTTGTTTATGTTCGTTTAAATTTTAATAAATACATAAATAGTTATATTTATTAAAATATTAGGTTTTCTAACTATTTATATAAATATAACTAATTAGTATATCTATGAACCCTTATTTAGATGTGTTTTTGGATGTTGTTTCTTCAATCATGTTAACTTATGTTTATTCAAATATGTTCAGTTAATTTTTTTTGTGTTCGTTTATGTTCGTGAACTGTTCGTTTAAGCTTTAAACGAACGAACATAAACGAACACGCACATGCCCGATTTCTTAATGAACGAACACGAACAAAAAAATGTGTTCGATTATATGTTTGTGTTCGTGTTCGGTTAAAGTTAAATGAACGGTGTTCGTTCGGTTCGTTTACAGGCCTAATAACAAACATTAAAAAATGTTTTTTTAGGCTATTCGGTTTGGTTCATTTTTTTTTGGTTTTCATAGAATGCAAAACCGTAATCGAACCGTATATTTCAGTTCGGTTTTTGTCGGTTCAGTTAAATTGGTTTTTTCGGTTTTCTGCTCACCTCTCTAATTGTCATAGCTGACTTAGATTATTGACTTCTTATTTCTCAGAAAAGAGTGCCACTGCATGCTTTTCCTCACCCATTTTGCTGGCAATGAGCAGGTAGTATGATCCCCAAATTTCTGTTAATATTGAATTTAAACTGTAAAAGAATATTTCTTTTAGTTATTTATTCTTTTCAACATGTTATTATTTAACCGTTTTGCACCTCTGGCAACTGCATAATCTTTCCTTCAATAAATGCAGGTGATTACAATGGAAGAAATTAAAGAATCAACTGCCAATATGTGCCAATATGTAGTTTAGGTGCACCCTAGCTCTTTTTTGGTACACAAATACTGATTACATATCTACAGTACATGTATAACTTTATTTATATGCTCATATAACATCACTTTTGGTGTATCCGACCATCACATTAACATGCCTTCAACAAAAATAAAATGTTTTTTTATTTATTTATTAAACAGCCTACTCTAACCTAAATGCTCATATACCTGTTCCATAATTTCTCTTGAATTTATTATAATTTGTTGATGATAGTTTAGTTGATAAACATCATATAATTTGTTAATTGCGTAATGATAAACATCATATTGTATTCATTAAAGTACGTACTGATCCTGCTTGACATCAAGAGTTGAAAATTTTGCAAGCAAACAACAACTGAAATTCAAAAGACAAGACCAATTTATTCTTAAACTTTAGGTAACTATAAAAGATGCATGGTCTTCATGGGCACATTGGTCTACCAGCTTGAGTCTTCATATCTGTGTAGCATGAGCCACAGATCTCTTTGTTTCCATACTGACCGGGAGGAACACAGTTGCATCGGTTGCAGCATGCCATGCAGTCTCGGTGACATCTGTCTTGGTTCGAATGTAACTCGCACCTTAATCCACACGATGAAAAGCATCCTACATCTATAAGATTAGGAAATGATTAGACATGATGATTCTTGAAACTTATGAAATGGATATGTAAGAACCAAAACGATGTTACCTTTGAAGTCTGCTGGTGGGTATGGCCTAATGACTTGTTGACCAATGCTGGTGCATGGTGGGGGTGCTATAATAGGTGTTGGCGGCGGAGTGTTGTTATTACAGTTCGGTGGAAGTGCGGGGGGATTTGTTGGAGCCGGTGGGGTTGTCGGTGGATATGTTGGAGTCAATGGGGGTGTGGTGGGAGTTGTTGGAGCCGATGGGGTTCTTGGGGGATATGTTGGAGACGGTGGGGTTGTCGGGGGACTTGTTGGAGCCAGTGGGGGTGTGGAGGGATTTGTTGGAGCCGGTGGGGGTGTGGAGGGAGTTGCTGGAGCCGCTGGGGGTGTGGATGGATTTGTTGGAGCCGGTGGCGGTGTAGAGGGATTTGTTGGAGTCGGTGGGGGTGTGGAGGGAGCTGTGGGAGCTGGTGGGGTTTTGGGGGGATATATTGGAGCCGGTGGGCTGATCGGGGGAGTTGTTGGAGCCGGTGTGGGTGGCGTGGGATATGCTGGAGTAGGATAGGATGGAGCTTTGGGGGTGCAAGGTGGTGTGGGTGGAACAAGAGGTGGTGGTGAAGAGTTGGGAGTCTGAGGAGATGGAGGAATTACAGGTGGTGGATATACGTTGGGCGTTGGAGCTGGTGGGGGTGTTATAATAGGCGTTGGCGGCGGAGTGTTGTTATTACATGAGTTTGGTGGAAGTGCGGGGGGATTTGTTGGAGCCGGTGGGGTTGCCGGTGGATATGTTGGAGTCAATGGGGGTGTGGTGGGAGTTGTTGGAGCCGGTGGGGTTTTTGGGGGATATGTTGGAGACGGTGGGGTTGTCGGGGGACTTGTTGGAGCCGGTGGGGGTGTGGAGGGAGTTGCTGGTGCCGGTGGGGTTTTGGGGGGATATGTTGGAGACGGTGGGGTTGTCGGGGGAGTTGTTGGAGTCGGTGTGGGTGGCGGGGAATATGTTGGTGTTATTCCTGGTGTTGGCGGAGGGGGTTGACAAGCATTGGTAGGTGGTGGGAATGGTAAGAGAATTGACGTTGCAAAGCTAACATGCATCACCTATAATACAAAAATGAATTTGAACTTAGAAGTTGTTGAGCCAACAACAAAAGTCATCGACTGTGGCAACATAATTAAAAAGTTTTGCAGCTAATGTGCTGCATTGTATACGTTGTAACATTTGATTTATTAGCTTGTACGTGATGCAACAAACTTACTTGTTACCACATTATGCTTTCAAAATGTACACTTTAAAAATATAATGACAACATGCAACGAAAGTAAGTTGTAGAAAATGCAATGAAATGAGTAAATAGCAAAAGGTGAAAGAAGAAGAAACGTACATATGCTGCTGCAACCAAGAGAAGAGCAGCTAAAGCAAAAGGAGGAGACTTCATGGTTGGTAAGTGAAGTGAAGTGAAGATTGATGGTGAATGAGTTAAGGTGGTAAGTGTTGTCATTTATATATAACAAGCCCAAAGGACTTCATTTATTAACCGAAAGAATATGCATGTGGCATACATACCTCATGCACAAAGAATATGCATGTGGCATACATACCTCATTCTGTGTTTCCTTTCCTCTGTTTTTACCGGAGTATGGGACTATAGACAAATCAAAAAGCAATCTCCAAATTAGTAATCATTGTATATATAATATTATATTGTTTATTCATATAAAGATTTGAAAATGTTGGTGGATCATCATGACAACGCAACCCGGACAGTTGGTTGTTAAACGCAAGCACCATCTATATCTTATGTTGGACACCACACCATCTATTTCTTGTGTTGGATTCGTAAGTGTCGACATGCATTCTACATAACAACTAACAAGAACTCAGTTTGAACCACAACGTTGCATATGTTTTCATGAACGATAAGCGAAACAAGAAAATTTCTTATCAATCTAGGATGGAAGATTTGTTGTTTGATAAGCGGTTAACGTGTCATGTCAAACCCCATAATCTAATGTGACGAATTGTATTGTTGAGTAACTTAATATACTGTAAGAGCATCACCAATAGAGATGTTTTTTGGTGGTGTTTTTTGGTGCTCATGTGGCACCTGCCCAACCAATAAGAGCATTTCTCTCTCTTGACCCACTCACATACACAAAAAAAACACTATTTCTCTCTTCTCTCTCCTCTCTCCTACATCACACTCACATAACTTTATTCCCTTCATTTTTTCTCATTTTTTCCCACAAACATAACTACACTCTCTCTCCTCCACCTCACACTCTCTCTCCTCCACCTCATTTTCTCTCTCTTTAAAAACATCAAAAAACATCTCTATTGTGGATGCTCTAAGACCATGCGTAGTGGTAGAAGGTTATAATGCCCCCACCATGGGGCATTATACGACACGTGGCGTCCTAGTCAGCAAGGGGGCATTATAGCAAAAGTGGTGTAGTGGGTATAATGCCCCATAATGCCCCTACCAATCATTAAAAAAAAAAAAAAAACAAAAAGCAAGTAATTGCTCATTGGTTAGTCAAAGATTTGACCTCTCCCCATTGGCCAAAACCAATATCCATTTGCCCACTTAAGCGTTATATTTAAAACGCCATAATGCAAATTTTCAATTTATAACGCCTTATAACGCCCCATGTAATGGGGGTGGGGGCGTTATAGGGCGTTTTCGGGCAAAAATTAAAAAAAAAAACGCCCCATTACGCATGGTCTAAGTGTTATGAAATGATATTATTAGATTAGTTAGCACTTTTTTTCTATTAGTTTTTCATAATTTTTTTTTATAGTATTAGAACCTAGAGTGTTGTTATCTAGTGATTCTCTAATCTAGCCATCGTACCGGTTTAAAAGCAAAACATTTTCGGGTAAACAAATGTCCGTAGTTCAGGTTTTGTTAGTTAAAAAAATGTATTTTTTTTAACACGCTCAAGGCCTCGTTTAGTTAACCATGCGTGATGAAGAAGAAAACGTACTGCTTAAAGTTTTAAGACTTGTTCTATGAATGTTTATAAAAATGTCTCAGACTTGAACACATTATGTATGCAACATTTATTTCATAATCTTCATTTGAGTATGCAAGATTTTGTTTTTTTATGAAGATTTTATTTTATAAACGTTACTTTGAACTTTATAAATTTTTTATCAAATTGATCTTTTCTTATATACCCGTTGGTAGTTGGCGATCTTGCCTTATACCACTTGATATTGATTAGTGGGATTACCTACGTCACGTGTGTGAATTCGATCGGTATCGATTTCGGTTCTGATTACTTGTAAACTACTACTCGCAACATAATTTAGAAATTCTTTTATATCGACGTGTAGATAACAAATAGACATGTTGGGATTGGGTACTCTAATTTTATAGGTAATAAAAGAAGAAACTAGAAATTGTGGTTACCGTTTCTTGGTTTACATATATAGATAAACTAGTTTAGTTCCCCGTGTGTTACACGGGTTGAACAATTTAAACTATATAGTATAGATATTTCTGTAAATATCATTTGTATATCTCAACTTCACTGCCAATACTATCACTTTGTATGTCAATTTCTGGTTTACCAATTGCAGTCTCCTCAGTAAATTTGCCCGGTTGTTAACGCAAATTTTTATATGGGCTACCAGGGGGGACCTACCTTGACGGGTCGGTGGGCGGGTGCACCCATTGAAAAAAATTAGTGTATTTTTTAGACAAAAAGCCCGATTGCACCCCTTGAAAACTTCATCCGCACCCCCATAAAAAAATTTCTGGGACCGCCACTAGTGGCGGATTCAGGATTTTATTTTAATGGGTTCCTTTTGGTAAATTCTTTTTAATTCTCACTAATTTTTTTCTAAATTCTATAAGGTTCTCACTATTTTTTTCCATTTTTTTCCAAACGCACTGGGTTCCTGGGAACCCACTAATGTGGGCTGGATCCGCCCCTGCGCCACTCTCTCTCTAAAACCACCTCTCTATTTGTCTCTCTAGAAGACATTCAAAATCCAAAACTATATAGCATAGTAAATAAAAACACATTTGTTCAAAGAGACATCAGATTAATCTGAGCTTAATATTGATTGTAAAATGAAGTTACTACCAATAATCATTTAAGTTACTCTAAAGTTCATCTTCCGTAGGGTAATAAACAGGTGCAGGTGGTATAGTTAATGATGAACATCATGTGGTTGTTAATTTTGGTTTTCAAATAAACTCAAATCAATCCATACATATATAAACATAGATCACTATCAAAATCTAGCAACAGTTTTTGAACTATGACGCAATTTTAACAAAATAATGAGCTCACACTTAATATAAACATGAGGATTGTAAAACCAAAAAGCGTAATTAAAATTAAAAAAAAATGTTTTTAAGTAAGAAATATAGATAAAGAATGTGATGTGAGAGGCTTTTAGAAAATAAACATGGTTAAAAGAAAAGTATGTATTTTAGTTAAATTATAGCGAGAGAAATAAAGAAACCATTGTACATGCTATAAGTTGTGCTTTATCACATGTAAATCATTGTACGATAAATGTTATTTTATGCATAATAAACAACAAGAAATCTTGTTAATTATTTATTAAAGAGAATAAACTTAAAACCCAAGCCAGTATGCTACAAATTACAAAAGGGGGCCTGGTAAGTGGTAAATGATGCTCTTATATTTCTCTACGAAACAAACGCTGAGCCAGGCCCAATACATCTTATCCATCAACCATTATTAGTCAATAGTCAAGATTGAGGGCAGGCGGTATGGTTGCGGGACCAAGCTCGGGGTGTGGAGTCACCGATCGGTGACCACACCGTGGTGTTTGAGTTAGGGTGTTTGAGTAGGAGAGAGGGAGAGAAATCGGTGACTATTCACCGAAGGTGGAGAAGGAGTGATGGAGGAGAGAGAGGAGAGAAGAACCAATCAAAATTTTTTATTTTTTAATTGAGTGGGTGTTTGAACCATACCTAGTGATTGAGTAGAAAATAGGGAGTGAAGGGGGGAGTTGACATGACTTTATATCATTGGGTAGAGAAAACTCAAACACCCTAACTCAAACAAATCATACCGCCTACCCTGATACGGCTGACAAGTCAAAATTGTTGGATGTGCTAAAAGTAGTTTATTAATTAGCGACTAAATTAACCTAATCTAGACAGAAAGTTATACCCTAGACTCTGTAAAATTTAACTAAACTACTAACCGGCAAGTGAACCGATCGACTCTAGTAAGCTAAGTAAGTCCGGAAATCGAACTCACATGACTCTTTAAATTACGTAAATTAGACTAACTAGACTTAACTGACTGACACAACTATTTATTTTATGTTTTAAGGGGGGGGGGGGGGGTTCTAAAATCCTA
Source organism: Helianthus tuberosus (assembly GCA_030545235.1). Taxonomy (NCBI): domain Eukaryota; kingdom Viridiplantae; phylum Streptophyta; class Magnoliopsida; order Asterales; family Asteraceae; genus Helianthus; species Helianthus tuberosus. The sequence continues at coordinate 23,424 of JARYGA010055904.1, forward strand.
CGATTGCAATTAAATTAAGTATTAACTGAATAAACAAACTAAAGACGCAGACGAGATGTTTGGTGTTGTACTCAGATGATGGTGAAATAACTACCTAGACTGGAATCCTAATCAACTCGGAATAGAATTCTATTGACGTGACCAAACTATGGAACCATGATCGTATTATGCTAAACTTACTAAAAAACCGAACAAGACCCCCAACCCATCTTAGGAAAGCACCTATGGAAACTAGCATGCTGTTAAAATACCGGTTTATATGGATTTCCTTCCAGTCCTCCAATTGCATTAACTATGATAAGTTCCCTTACGGTGTAGTTATCTAAGGTGCCTATGATAAACTAATCTGGCTCGGTTAACACGAATTGAAAGGTTAACTAAATCGGCCTTTTTACAAAGCACCTAACTTTAGAGATCTAACAACCTAGACAAACCGACAATCCCTCACTTCACGGGTTTTGAGATTAGTAGCCCACCTAGACCTACTTGATTCACGAAACAACTTCCTACGGTGTGTTGGCCAATTAACCGTAAAGACTATGAACACGAGTGCAAATAATCTAACACGAACCTATCTATGAAAGACATTCATCAAGATACGTGTAGAATTCATAACTCAAACTCAAACAAGTAAAGATAGTCAAACAAATCAAATTTGTATTACCAAGTCTTTTACGAAGTTAATTATCCATAGAAAAAAATCACGAACAATAAAAAACCAAACTTTATCAATTATTCATCCTAATCTAGGTAGTTTATAAGTTCTTAGCCAACAATCATCTTGTAAACAAAATCAAGGAACAAATAGAAAGAATGGAACATGGTCAAAACAAGAAAAGTAAAGAACGAGGGAACCCAAATGATTATTCATGAGTAGCCTTGATCCCCGACCTTCGTATCTTCGACCGGAGCTTCAAAACCTTCAAATTCAACTTCTTGATCTCCAATTTTCGGCCAAAGCAATCCTTAATTCGTAGGGTTCTCTTTTCACAAAGTTTATGATGTTTTTATAACAATTCCCAGCTCAAAGCCCTGATCAAACGCTAAACATTCTGTGAAAATTGCCTCCTCGCATCGTGCAGGAGCTTACGATCTCAAGAACACGCGACGCTGCGTGTTATATTTGCTCTGGACCAATTACATCTGCCGCGTCGCACGAGGAAATGGTCTTCACGGGACACACGACACGAGCATATACTTTTTCTCGATTTTTGTGCCAGTTTAGCTCTTGTGCTCCTGAATTCGACCCGGCACTTGGTTTTTGACATATAAGACTTGTTTTTCGACCTTTTCAGCTATTCTTCACTCCCGAGACCTAGAAATCGCAATTAAGTTAATAGTACACATATTATACTAAAAACTAATCTAAAAATACCAAAAACTATACAAACTTTGTATGGAAAAGAGATGTATTTTGCAATACATTACCCTTTAACAAGCCAATTTTTCTGATCCACTGAATTACAATATCTTATCAGCGCCAAGATATGTATTTGATAGGAAATAATTAGTTAAAAAAGTCTCTTATATAGTAAAGATAAATTATAGGCCTTCGAGTCAAGGTTGTATTAGGTTTAAGTAAAAATACAATTAATTAGAAACATACCACGAGTTGGATTAGGTTATAAAAACTTAACTCGAATTTCTTATCAAGCTTTTTTAAACGTTTTATAAAATATGTAATTAATAACTAAATTTTAAAACCTAAACCATCCACTAATAAGGTTACTTTGTGTGGTGGGAAAGGTGGAGGGGGCGTTTTCCGCCACGTAAGCAGAGGAAACTTTGCCCTCCAAAACCCCCAAACCATGGGGGTGGTGGGCAAGGGTAAGGGACGTTTTTTGTTTATTTTTTTACTGTAAATTCAATATTAAAAAATCATTAATCACCATCATCCTCCATTCAACCCACCAATCACCATCATCCTCCATTCATGTAACGCCCAGCGTCCCTAGACTTTTAGCTTTTGTCAATTTTAGTCCTTACACTATGTGAAACTTGACTCTTTGACACATGAATCCTGAAACTTTGATGATACTCGAAACTTTGTGAATCTTAATACTATGATACTTGATTCTTGATGCTTAATTCTATGAAACTTGATTCTTAATGATTCTTGATACTTGATTCTTGAGACTTGATTCTTGATACTAAATTGTAGATACTTGATACTTGATGCTTGATTCTTGATACTTGACTCTTGATACTTGACTCTTGACTCTTGAGACTCGTGAAACTTGAGACTTGGTTAAACGAGAGACTAGAGACTTGACACTTATGTAAACTTGGAAACTTTTGTGTTAACTAAGTAATCTTGTTGTGTGATCATATTGTAAAATAATATGCAACACAATGCTTCATCTAACTCGCAAAACGAACCAAAGACGGAAAAGTTGCAAAACGGATTGGACTGTTCGAATGGACATCCGATCATCCGATCGGAGGGCCATTCGACCGAACAGCCATCCGATCCAGCTCCTTGCACCGCCTTACTCTCACTCTGACACTATAAATAGGACCTGTCACATCATTCTTCACTGATGTGACAGTCTCCTCCGGTCCAGGCGCACGCACTTCACTTTTCTTCCATTTTCCGGCGATTCTTGTAAGTTTTCTCTTAGATTCTTGTACAACCCTGATCATTACACTATTCTTCATCGAAATCACACTTTTCACCATGAAATCACTAAGATTCGAGCTCTTGAAGGTGACGTCATCATGGCGGTTTGTACAACTGACTGCGTGATGTCATTCCCGTCAAGTGTTAGCTCAGATCTAAGGGATTTCTATGTGTTTTGTTTTGAATCTTTACTAAATCGGCACATTTTCAGCTAAACTCATGTTACTGTTCAAATTTTCTTAACTTTTTACCTAAGATGGTGAAATCCGGACCCAAAAGGACTATAGACTCGATGATTAGTCTGGAGTCGGCTTGGAAATGGATTATCACCGGAGAAGATGACCAGATTACGGGTCAGACATGAAACTCAGCCAAGAACAACCGTCCGATCAAACGGGGTGATTCCCATCCGATCAGGCGAGCTTCCATTTTCTTGATACGTTACCATGTCGTCTCAGTCAAACTCAAACTTAGAAATTTACAACGTTTTAAGAAACGAGAACACTAAGGACGAACGACCATCAGATCGGACGGCCGTCCGACCAGGCGGACTATCTCAGTAAACTTCAAACACTTAAACTATTTTTACCAGGACTTCAAACTTTGAAAGTTACACTCGAAGAGTCATTCGACCGAACGGTCATCCGATCGGATGACCCTCCGATCGAACGACTTGATATCATGCTACAATGAAAACTTTAAAAGATAAACATTTTTGAAACTCACTCACAGATCGAATGACCATTCGATCGAATGGTCATCCGTCCGGATGACCATCCGATCGGATGGTGATCCGTCCCATCTCAGAAGTCATCCGATTAGATGACCATCCGTCCGGATGGCCATCCGATCAGGGGACTGGTCCGACACTTGGCACGATTCTCGTTTTTTTGTCCGACACTTATCTATTGAACTATAATCAGGCTAATCTCAGAGCTCCCTTTAATCCAAGTAGTCGGTGTCGATACTTAGCACCCGCTGTGAGTATACTCGATCCCTTTTCGTTTTAAACTTTTGGGATGCAACATGTATTCTATGAAACTTGAAACTCGAAACTATTTGAAATCTAACTCTATCCTCTGTAAATGTGAAACTTGATACTTTTGGATTCTTGATTTTTGATTCTTTATGCTATATGAACGTTTAATCCTTGTGTGTAGTTCCGCCTTAACAATAGTAGCGCTATAGGAGAATGCACCTCCCCATTATTCTCGGGGGTATTGTTAGGAGGATTCTATTTGCTTTCCTTGATTCTTGGGAAAGTGGTAAATGCATTGGGACACTTGGGCTATCACTTGGACTGCGTACACTAGCATGGCTGAAACTATTTTATTGTTTACATGACGGATATGAGTCTTTTTAAACTATTATGCTAGATACTCAAACTTGTATATTCGCCAGTACATTATTGTATTGACATTATTTTAATACATGTTGCAGGATGATAGGATGTTGTGTTCAAGAAACTTGCTAGGATGCTGCTTAGAAACACATCATAGCTAAACTAGAATCTTTTGAACAATATTTGGGATGTTTGTATTTTGATATTCCATGGTTGTGAAACTTGATGCTTAGACAACGCTTTGAATTGAATCTAATTTATATCGCAATAAGTAGTGTTATGGAAACTTTTGAGCAATCTGGATGCTAAGTGCCGCACCCCGATGTTTCCGCCATCGGTTGGGGTGTGACAGATTGGTATCAGAGCCATAACTATAGAGAATTAGGAAAAGTAGGAATACTTGCCCTAGTCTATAGTTCTAGGAATCTTGACTCTTATCTGTTGTTTAAGACTTATGCATTCTACCGTATCTGCTTCCTAGCAACACATTTTCCTGTTAAACTTACATGCCTTTCCTAAGGCTGACACAATATACACGTGGATACTTTGAAAACACTGCTAATCAGTGTTTGTATTTTGCACGAGATTTGCCCTCAAGTTAGGAGTGACATCCGAACCTTGACGGGAAATTTCCACATTATATTCTAGTAGGTCTTATCTGTTGATAAGTGCCAACGCTATTAGGGTACGATGTTGTCAAGATAGAGGTGAACCTCATACCTTGATAACTAGTCCCACTCTTTGATTTTCTGTCTCGCCAAAGTCTCGAAATTCCCAATCAATTGGGAACGTGAAATAACCATAAGGAAGAATATCGTAGGCCTAACATCGATGACGTATTTGTCTAAGTAAGTCAGGACACGTTACCTCAATTCGAAAGGGGTTCGAATTGCTTTGGTTAGTCAACGTTCCTCTACCCGGAACAATCCTATGTTTTATGAGCCTATCTTTTATGTTATCTCGATTTTATGTGTGGTTTTAAACTTGATTCTTGTTCGTTTCGATACTTTTGCACAAATCGCACGTATGTCCGCAATCTAAAACAATAATCATAATCTCTCAGGGTCAAACTAAATTTACGAAGCTTCATTCATCGTACTAATCTATGTAAGAATCTTGATCAACTATGATACTCTGTGAAACTATCTGATTAATCTATGTGTTGTTGTGGTTGCGAAACACTATAC
>JARYGA010055905.1:0-105765 GCA_030545235.1 Helianthus tuberosus
AAATGGTTTTCCCCGTTCGTATCTTGAAAAGAGGTGAATCTTTGAAGTCCGAAGAAAAGCCGAAATCAACCTATGAGATTGGCGAATCTTCGAAAACTCGAAAGACTTTAAAGGTTTATCCGAATACAAAAATTTTTGAAAACCAATCATGGGTGGCAAAACCAAAACAATCAGTTGAAGAGAAGAAGATGGAAAGTGAGCTAAAATCTGAACCAAAAGTTTTTGAAAATGAAGTTGATAAACTGGAATTTGAACTAGACAAGTTGCTTGAGGAATTTCCTCCAATTAAAGAGGGTGATTTAAAACCAAAATCTGAATCTGTTGTTCCAAATGTCATCTTTAACATTCCGAAAGTTGATGTGTCGTGTGATCTTGTTTTTGGTAGTGTTCCAAAGGTAAAGAAATCATGGGCTTCATTGTTTGAATAAATTTTCTGTAATGTATGCAGGGGTTGCCGAGGTCAATAATCTCGAAGTGGATCATGGACAGTGGAGCTTCAAGGCATATGACGGGAATGCTAGCTTTACTCTATGATGTTAAATCAAATAACGGTGGATATGTTGGATTTGCAGGGAATCAGGGTGGCAGGATAGTTGGTGAAGGAACTTTAACAAATGGAGTTGTGTCGTTTGAAAAAGTGATCTATATCATCGAACTTGAAAACAATCTGTTGAGCATTTCACAGATCTGTGGCCAGTCATTTACAGTACACTTTACTAAAAATGAATGTTTAATCATAAAACCTGGTTTTAAAATTCCCGAGGACATGGTGTTGATGCGCGCTCCACGAGAAAATGATTTGTATGTACTCGATATGAGCGTCGCAACAACAACAGATTATCAGAAACAATGTTTTGTGACAAAAACGAAAGCGACTGAAAAAGAGTCCAGAATGTGGCACCGAAAGATGGGTCACATTCATGTCAGAAAAATTAATTTTCTTGTGCACAATGATCTTGTAGAAGGTGTAAATTTGAAAAATTTTCATTTGAATGATGATCTTGTAGAGTGCAAGAAAGGAAAACAGACTAAAAAGACACACCCACAGAAGTTGCTGAATTCAATCAGAGTACCGCTCGAGAGGCTCCACATGGACCTTTTTGGACCAGTTAATGTCAAGATCGTGAGTGGAGATTTGTACTATCTTGTGGTCACTGACGACTTCACGAGGTTTTCATGGGTAATGTGTATGGAAAGTAAAGATCAAACTTTTGAGTCGTTATTGTTTCTATTCAAGAAGATGGAAACGCTGTACAAAGTGCCGATCAGGAGAATACGAAGCGATAATGGAACGGAGTTCAAGAATAATCGAATGCTCGAGTTTTGTAATGAAAAAGGGATTCTTCATGAATTTAGTGCACCATACACTCCACAGCAAAATGGTGTAGCTGAAAGAAAGAATCGCACCTTAATTGAAACAGCTCGAACAATGCTCGCCGATTCCAAGTTGCCAATATTTTTCTGGAGTGAAGCAGTTGCAGCAGCGTGTTATACTTTGAATCGTGTTCTCACAGTGAAGAAATACAAGAAAACCTGTTTTGAACTTCTACATCGCTATAAGCCAAATTTAAAGTTTTTAGAACCGTTTGGATCGCCTTGTACTTTCATTGATCCAGATGGTAAGTTTGGTGCTAAAAGTAACGATGGTTTCTTTGTAGGTTATGCGAGTCCGCTGAAGAGGGTGTTTGTACCATGCCTGGGGAAGATAATTCAAGTTCAGCATGTTGATTGTCAGAAGCATACTGCTCCACCACAACTTCCCGGACAAAGATTTCCGTTCGATTACGACAAACTCTGGGAGTCTTTCCATCTGCCGACCGAGCCAAGTGCAGAGGAACTCGTGTTACTATACCAATATCAACAATCTATGTCACAAGATCAGGTGCCAAGACCATTGGTAGTTTCTCAGCCCAACGTGGGTACAAGTAATCCTACAAGTGGTACAAACGATCACGAGGCAGGTCCAAGTGGAATGATACACGAACCCCCAGAGGAACCAGCTCCAACGTTTGATAATTCTGACGACTCAGAATCGAAAGACAGTCCGACTTTTGACGAGGAACCAAATGTTGCAACGATAGAAGCTGAGGATCACACCAGTGATCAAGATATTACGAACTTTCAATCGAAAGTGAGCATGCCTGACACTGCCATACCAAGAACTTTGTCGTATCATCCTTCAGAGCAGATTATTGGTGATCTTCAGAATGGAGTAAAAATGCGGGATCAGATCAACAGAGCTCTTACATGTTTTTATACATCTGTTGCTCCTTTACAAGAAGAATTCTCACTTAAGTGTTTCATTTCGCAGATTGAACCAAAAACGTATAAAGAAGCTTTAACTGAAGAAAGCTGGGTTAATGCTATGCAGGAAGAGCTGCAACAGTTTGAGAAGCTAGGAGTTTGGAGATTAGTAGACCTTCCTGAAAATAAAAAATTGATCAAAACAAAGTGGGTCTTTAAATGTAAAAGGGATGATAGAGGAGTGATTGTTCGAAACAAAGCACGATTGGTAGTACAGGGATTCAGTTAGCAAGAAGTCATTGACTTTACCGAGGTGTATGCGCCTATTGCTAGAGTTGAGGCAATTAGGATCTTCCTGGCGTTCGCGTCTTGGAAAGGATTCAAAGTCTACCAACTAGATGTGAAATCTACATTCCTGTATGGCAAAATCAAAGAAGAAGTGTATGTTGGACAACCCCCGGGTTTCACTGATCCACTACACAAGAACAAAGTCTATCTTCTGGATAAAGCACTTTATGGACTTCACCAGGCTCCGAGAGCCTGGTATAAGACGCTTTCCCAACATCTGCTGGCCAACGGGTTCACCAGAGGGACGGTTGATAGCACTCTGTTTACAAAAGAGGTTGCAGGACATTTGTTAATCGTGCAAATCTACGTTGATGACATCATTTTTGGTTCGACAAATGACGATTTGTGTAAAGAGTTTGAGATTGTGATGAAAAGAAAGTTTGAGATGATTTCAATGGGGGAGATGAAGTTCTTCCTGGGGCTACAGGTCGAGAAAATGCCTGAAGGAATATTCATTCATCAAACCAAATACGTGAATTATGTTCTGGAGAAGTTTAACATGTCTGAATCTACTCCAACTTCAACCCCTTTGGCTCAAAATCACAGAATCTGTCCAGATGAGAGTGGAGAGAAAGTGGACGAGACATATTACCGGTCGAATATTGGATCTTTGATGTATCTTACTGCTTCTCGCCCGGACATCATGTATCTGACTTGCTTATGCGCCCGTTATCAATCCAGCCCACGCCAATCACACTTGACGACCGTGAAACACATTTTACGTATTTGAAAGGTTGCCCAAGCACCGGCTTGTGGTATCCTAAGTCTGGCGATTTCTCTCTCACAGGTTTTGCTGATTCAGATTTTGGTAGCTGCAAGCAAAATGCTAAGTCCACCACTGCTGGGTGTCAGTTCTTTGGAACTCGACTTGTCACCTGGCAGTGCAAGAAACAAACCTCAGTAGCGCTCTCTACGTGCGAGGCAGAATACGTTTCGGCCTCGAGCTGTTGTTCTCAGATCCTTTGGATCCAGCAACAGATGCGAGACTTTGGTTTGCAGTTCTTAGACACACCTATATTTGTGGACAATGAAGCAGCGATTAACATAACGAAAAACCCGGTTCACCATTCTAAAACTAAGCATATAGAAATTCGACATCATTTCATCCGTGATTGTCACGAGAAGAAATTGATTAGAATTGAACATATACACACCGATGAACCGAAAGCTGATTTTTACACAAAACCGTTTGATAAAAAGAGATTTAACTATCTTTTGAAATTAAATGGGATGAAAAATTTGTTTTCTGGGAGGGTTGTTGAATGTGAAGCCGAGGAGGACGGCGATCTGATGTGATCCACGTTATGTTGTCAAAGTTTTTGTACAGTTTATTTTCTGCTTTTGATAAAAACAAAAACACAAAAATATGTCTTTGTTTTTAGGGGGAGAAAGTTTGCAGAAAATCCAAAAACATGATAAACTTAGAAAAACTGAAAAAGAGTTTGTGTAAAAAGGGGAAATGATAGTACATCAGCTAGATAGATGCAGTACGCTAAAGAAATGTAAAGTTTATATATGTTAAACAGTCTTGCAGATGATATGCCGATAGGTTTTTACACATTTAGTAGGTTTGTTCGGGATAGAAACATAAAATCATTACTTGCTTTTACGTGGGGGAACATCTCTCGGATATATGGGTAACCCTCGAAATCTTGTTTGAAATATCCCTCTTTCTGAGATACTAGGTCTTTATACTTAGTGATATCTGGGGTATTATCCCGGGACTTCTGATTTTGCGGAAGCAATGGCCTAGTCCCCGGAGAATACTTTATGCTGCTTGAAATATAAGCCTCCCCTCAGCATAAAAAATGATGAAACATTGAAAAATGCTAATCATGTGCTGTTGTAAAAGAAGATCCCCAAAGGGGACCCACCAAAAGTCGAAGCCGTCATCTCTCTGATTTTGTGGAAGCAATAGCCTGAGCTCTCACGACCCTCGCATTTAAACCCTTACAGATATCATCTAGGTATATTCACCTATAAGACTGAAAATTGGGATCTGGATACAGGAGTATATTCTGAGGTGGTACACGCGTATAAGTTAAGCCTTAAAACACTAATTCGTATCCTGAACAGATTGAACTTTGTGTGAGAATTTAAGAGGATCAGTATATCGGCAATCACTGTGAATTGTTTAATGCTGTGAATGTAATAAAAGCTTAACGGTGCTCGTATCTTGTCGGAAGCTGATATGATCCCATAACACACTCAAAAAAATATTGTGTGTACAGTTTGTTGCTTATCAAAAATCCAAAAATATTGTCTGTTTGTTTAGCATTTTATAAAATCCATAAAGATTTGCATTTCATCTTATTTTCGACAACGAACATTGGAGATCAGATGATCAAAGTCTTATGTGCTGAACAAGTCTGGATCATGAGGGTTGGGTAAGCAGAAGATTGAAATAGTGATTGGTAATTGTTTGAAAGTTCAAAAGTTCATTAATTTGAACTTAAATCAGTTTCAGAAAATCAGCATCTTCATAAATTGGTCAACCAGGGTCATTAATTTGGACTTGGTAGGCTGAACAGTTGACCAAGGTCATTAACTTGGACTTGGTTAACTGGGTGTGTCGGTAAAATCTCAAAAAGTTAAAAATTCTGATGTGATTTCGCTTGAAAATCTAATTCCACTTGAAAATGTGATTCCACTTGAAAGGTGATTCCGTTTGAAAAGATCTCAGTGCCAATTTCACACGAAATTATCTGGTCTATAAATAGTGAGGGTATTCCACTTGAACTTGTCATTTCTGTTATTTCGCTTCAAAGTTCCTCTCAGGATATTTCGAGCGGAATACTTAGTTCTTTGATTTCTAGTCGTTATTCTGGTTGATTGTTGTTTGAAATCCATATCTAAGTTTGGTTTGCACATCTTAGATCATGGGAAAGGTGAGATATTGTAGGATCGTAATCTGACCCAAACGAGTCGTTCAGAGGCGTTCTCCTATGTTTCAGGTGCGGAATAACAAGAAACGTAGGTAGATATAGCTTGTTCTTTCTCCTAACTGCTTGTTTTATTGATATTAAACGTTTTACAGTTCGATCTTCACACCGGCAGAGCTTCGGTGTGGAATTTCACATACACGTTATGTGGTTCGCCCTAAAGACACCTATATATAGGATTTCTGGTTCGCTTATGTGTCACATGTCCATATAAGCGGACCAGACATGTACACATAAGCTGACCAGACTTGACAAAAAAGCTGACCAGACTCTATGTCCCTATGAGCGGACCAGACTTATAAACCCTATACAGACTCCTGTTTTCTCGTAAAACTTGCCCTATGCTATACAATACGACGTAAGACCTGATCCTAGACACCTAGACGGAATCAACAGATGTAATGCACCAACAGATATCGTGTTAATTTGACCCGGATCTGACCTGTTTTCTTTTGGTCGACGATGAACATGTTTTAAAACTTAAATCTAGGTTTTGTATGTGGGTAAAAATGATTGATTAACACATTAATGAACTCGGAATGTGATATAGATCTTGATTAGGGCTTTAATTTGATCTGAATAACTTGATTCCGTTTGAAGTCGGTAGATCTGAACATTGAATGTAGATCTAGGTCGTTTTTGTGGTTAAAATTGAACAATAAACACACATGTGTGCTTGGAATTTGATAAGGAACAAACCCAGTTAATCAATTTCATCATTAGAAAGGTTTTGAAAAAAATTGTTCATGATTTCGTTTGAAACATGTAATTCCGCCTCAAATGATCATTTCGTTTCAAATGATATTCCGCTTCAAATGACCATTTCGTTTCAACTGTTATTCCGTTTGAATTGGATATTTCGCTTCAACGTGTCATTTCGTTTCAAACTGTGATTTCGTTCCAAACTGTTATTTCACATGAAATGTTATTCCGTGTGAACTGTTATTCCGCATGAAATTTGATTCCGTTTGTGTGTGTGATTTCGTATGAGTGTTATTTGTTTGAAAGTTGTTTTGGTTTGAAAAATTTTCAAAGTGTTTAACTTGGTTGTATGTTATTGTTTTTCAGGCTTCAAATGTGACATTTGATCCATTACACAATAGTTGTTGTGTTTTCGATGAGGAAAAGATACCAAAGTTGACCGAATTCAAGAGTATTCTGGAGTTTATGAAAAGATTGCCGATTCAGAAAGCTTTGACAAATCAACATTTGGTTTTTAAAACACATATTGAGCGTTTTTGGGATAAGGCAACGTATAACGAAGAACACAAAAAAATAAACTCAATTGTGAGCTTGAATGATAAAGACAAACCGATCATTATCACAGAGCAGTTAGTTCGTGAGGTGATAGACTTTCAGGACGATGAAAATTCTCCGAGTCAAAGTTCCCAGAGAGGATGGTCAAAGGTTGCATGTTGCGGATGGGTTATACTGGTGCACTGAACAGTGCTAATTACTTGAAATCAAAGTTTTCAAAGCCTTACAAGTTTCTTATTCACTCAGTGTTGCAGGCTCTAAGTCATCGTAAGGGAGGTTATGATGCAATAAGGGATTATCAAATGAACATGGTGACAGGTCTCGTGTTAAACAAGAAGTATAATTTTTCGAAGATTGTGTTTCATTACATGGTTGAAAACATTACTTCAAAGAGCAAGACTTGGATGTATCCATGATTTGTTCAAATGATATTAGATCATGCCTATCCAGATCTTGAAAGAGATGAGAATAATGATTTGTTGGTTTTATCTCACATGGATAATGAGTCTGTGAAACAATTGGCCAGATATCATCCTAACCATCCAGAGCCATCTACAAAAATTGAATTCTTTGGTTTAATCAAAGATAAGAATTATCAAGATCCAGATCCAATCAATCATCAGAACTGGAGAAATGAGAAAGAAATGAAAGAGAAGGGTTATGCAGATGAATTAAAAACACTTGAAAGCTTCAAAGAAACTCGAAACGAATGGTTCTTGAAAGAAAAAAAGAAGAGGAGCAAAAAAGCTACTCCAAAAGTTCAAATAGAAGAAGGTTCATCATCTCAGCCTAAGAAGCGTCAAAAGAAGGTTGTTGAGACTATGCTTATTGATGAATCTGATAAAGAAGATGAAGCTGAAACTGAAACAAAAGTTAATGTTGAAGGAGATGTTCGTTTGTCTCCTGAATCTACAAAGTTGTTGAAATCTCTTACTGATTATAATGCTGAACCAGAGAAAGCAGCTGGTGATGAAGAAGGTGACGATGTAGATAAAAGCTCTTCAAGCTCGTCTGATGAAGAAATTAATGAAACAGAACGTGCAGCGAGAATTAGAGCTGAGATTGAAAAAGAGAAACAGTTAAAAAGAAAAAGAAGAAAAGAAAAAAGATGATGATGAGTCAAGAAAATATTGAAGATGTTCAAACACCACCATCATCTGGTGGTAGGAAGAAACAATCTGCAAGAAAGAGAGTTGTTACTCCGAAGGTTGCAAAAAGATTGAAAGTGTTGTTAAAGAAGAAACCAATCCAGGAACCTAGTAAACCACCATCACCACCACCTGAACCTCAACATCAACCATCTCCAATTCATTCACCAATTCACCAATCACCACCAAGACAACCATCACCAATCCAATCACCACCACATATTCATATTGCTACACCTCCACATGAACAACAACCTGTTGTTACATCTTAGCAAATCTTTCAAACACCACCATCCACACAACCACCTGTCCAAACTACACCTGGTTCTTCTGGTTACAAACTTTTCCAAATGTTCCGGAAGGTATTACTCTTGAAGACATTGGTGATTTTAATTTTTGCAACTGATGTACAAGTTAAGAGTTTGGAAAAGAAAGTTGAAGAAGTATTGGTTGAGAACAAGAAGTTGTTGGATCGTGAGAAGAAACTAGAGAAGCGTGTAAAGACAGTCGAAGCTGAAAATTCTTCATTGTTAAAGAAAGTTGAATCTGATCAAGCTGAGATTGATATTCTTAAGTTAAAGTTGCTGAGTTAGAGGAAGAGAAAACACGCAGAGATGAGCAGAATAAATACTTTGAGTTAAAGAACAAAGAACTAGAAGCTGCTAAAGCAATGAAAGAACACGAGATATACATGATGAATAAAGTGTTAGAAAACTTGCTTGGAAAGTCTGTTGAGCAGAAATTTGATGAAATAAAGATTGAGGAGGTTAGAGCAAAACGTCAAGCTGATTTAGAAGCTGAATTGAAAGATAAGGGTAAAGGTATCGAAGGTGTTTCTGAGAGGGAAATTGTTCTATCTACTGTTCCTGAATCACCTATTCCAAATCCTCTTCCTATATCTGTTGTTTCTGCTATTTTTGAAGCAGATGTTGAAATGGATGATGTTATAAATGAAGTTGAAGAAGATGAGGAAGATGATGAAAGTGAAAAAGATGATGCAGACGATGTTTTCTCTGCTTGCAGTCTCAGTGATGATGATAATAATGACGACGACCAGGGTACTTCTGGTATTAAAGTTACAGAAGCGTCACATGAAGAAAATGTTGATGATTATCTTCACGATGATGTGAATGAAGAGCCTGAGGATGCTACAGGAGAGGGGGAGAATGTGGATGATCAAAATGTTGATAAAAGAGAAAAGTTAATTTTGCGACTTGAACCTGAAGTTGAGGAAGGAGAAATCAGTCATACTTACACAATGGCTGATATTATTGAAATGACACGTATTGATGATCCTAACTTCAAGTTTGACTTCGAAGAAGAGTTGAATGCATTTGATATGAATCAACATCCAGAGTATCAGTACAAGTATGTTGATGAAGCTGATAATTATGATCGTGTTGAAGTTGAAGATTGCAGCGACGAAGAAGATGAGAATGTCGATACTTCGAACTTTCCAACGCTGGTTGAGTTTTTCAGTCAAGAAAATATTGATGAGTTGAGACGGAAGGTTGAAGAATGTCTGAAAGATAAGAATTTTGATGGTACAGTGAAAGATGCACAGAAGGAAGAAAGAAAGAAATGGTTTCGAAAGAGTAATGAAAGAAAATTCAAACGTCCACTCAAGTTTTATAAAAGAGACAGGGATGTTTCACTGGGAGATATTATCAGTTGGGGCTTTCTGCCACAATTAAATGTGTATGCTATTCGGCGAGAATTTGGAGTGCAGTATTTTGAATATATCCAGGATATCATGTCCCTACCTTGGTGGGATGTTGAAGAGTTGTCACAAGTTAGAACTCTGGATTATCCTGTAAGAAAGCATGATATACCCATCTAGGGTTTGATGAAATTTGAAGCTTTCAGAGGATTCAAACACTGGAAACCACATCAACCGAAGAAAGTGAAGAGAGTTAATCTGGTGACTGGAAATGAAGAAACAATCTTGAAGATAAAGAAGCCTAAAGTGATTAAGAATATTCCTTGTGCCGAAAATGGAGCAGGATTTTCATACAAGGTTCATATATTGGGTATACAGCTGTCTGTCAACTGAAGCTGTGATCACCTACCGAGTTGAAAACGAAGTTAGAAACATTCATGTGTATGATCCTTTATGGTTGGTGAATTGCCCAGCGTAAGACATTGAATGCTTGTTTGTTAACAAGATTGGATTCAAAGCTGAAGATAGAGAGCAAGCCATGCAATTTCAGAAGGTTGTTTCTATCTGCTTTCAAAAAGGTATTAATGCTGACAATAAATGGACGTCTAAGTGGTGAGAGATTGAGAAAGATGAAGCTTTGAAGGCTGAAAGAGAAAGAAAAACTCGTGAAGATAGAGACAACATGCTAAGGCATACAGTTGTACAAAGAATGGCTGCTGAGGAAAAGAAAAGAGTTGACGAGAATGAAAAGCTTAGGAAGCTGCTGATGAAAAAGCCTAAGCCGAGAGAAGAGAAGTTTAAGTCGCTGTGAAGAGCTGAAGACCAGACTGAAGACTCCGGCATCCAAGGGGAAGTTTGTTGGTGCATAATGTCTATAGCCTACGTCTTAAGTCTAGTTCATGTTTGTATAGGGTTTACAGGGGTTAAAAGTGTAATTTTATGTATTTTGTAGTAATTTCGCTTGAAATGACATGTGGTCATTTCAAACGAAATTAGAATTGTTAATTTCGCTTGAAATGACATGTGTCATTTCATGCGAAATCAGGAGCCTATAAATAGGTAAGTGTAGCTTCTCATTTGGGACGAAATTAGCTGTGGTGTAACGAAGTGCTGTCAAAATTTCACTGTGTATTCAAGTCTAAAATCAATGAGAAGCTTATTTTAAGTATCATACTCTGTTTCTACTCATTTCTACACTGATTCTAGGGTGTTTGTTTGTTTCCGCCTCTCAAACAGTTGTGTATTGTCTCTGATCGACTCATTTGATCGTCAAAACGATCCTACAGGTTCAAGTGCAACCAGTTGCACCACAACAAGCTGCACCACCAGCAGTGGTTCAACCAGATCAGCAAAGCTTTTTCACTCAAGGCTTTGTTGACTGGAGCAGCTTACCTGAAGAGCTAGGGGATGAAAATTTTGCACTCTATGCTACTAATGATGCTTCTAATGATGAATTTTGTCTTATGGCATTAGAGTCAATACCAGAAGAGCTGGATGCTGAAAAGGGGCAAACAAGAGCTGAAACAGTGGAGGAAGTTGCTGAGGCAGTGGTTACTGCTGTTGCTAGTGAACTACTGTTGGGAGAAAATTCAGAAACCCTGATTGAACCATTGGTTGATCCCTAGTCCAAAGAAGAAGAAAAGGAAGAGAAGAAAGAAGGTGAGAAAGAAGAGAGAGCTGATGAAGAAAATGATCATCATTGTGACTGTGCCATGATGGCTGCAGCTAAGGTATCATCTCAGGTTCTTGAAAATCTGTGTTCAGACAAGTGCATTATAGTATTTTCTAACATTAAAGAGGTGAATGAAAACCTTAGGGATAGAGTGTTGAATGATGAGGTCAAATTTGAAAAGTCTTTAAAAGAACTTAAAAAAAAATTGGCTGAAAAAGACAAAGAAATCTGCAGCTTAAAAGAAGAGTAAAGCATAACCAAGAACCAACTTCAAACTATTGTAGAAAAATATCAAGTTTGCAAAAAGGAGTTGGAATCCACCCAAATCACTTGTGAAAGATGGGTGGAATCTTGCAAAGGTTATGAGGTCATGTTAGAAAAACAGCTTGAAAGCAATGTAAAATTTGACATAGGCTATAGAAAATATGATGAAATTGAAAACACTGCTGCTAAACAAGCTGGTTCAGTTGAAATAACACCAACAAACAAGAATGGGCAAGAAGTTAAGATAACTGACAAACTTGGTAACAAAATCACTCTAGAAAGATCTGTGGGGTCCTCAACCTATGAGGAAATTGAGAAATACCAATTTAAACCCACATGGTCTGATGAGTGTGACATTCTTGAAAATTTCAAGCCCATGGATTTCACAACCATTGATGGTGTCACAGCTCCAAAAGCAAAGGTTATTCCTATCAAAGACATCCCAACAGTGGTTCAAAACTCTGTTGCTAAGGAGTCTGAAAAAAGGAAGAAAGAGAAAAGATCAAAAACCTGTTTTGTGATTTTTGTGAAAAGAAGAATCATCTAACAAAAGACTGTTTTCATCTAAAAGCATATGATCTAAACAAAACAAGTGTCATTGTACCTGCTGAGAGCTGCACCATCTGTGGTAAAACAAACCACAAAACTCAAGAATGTGTGTATCTCAAAAACTTTGATGTAAAAAAAGAATGAGTACACTGCAAAAACATCCTTAAGTTCATCAACATCATCTGTCAAGTTCACCAAGAACCAACTACTGTTTGTGCCAGTCCAAACAGCTGTTACAAAACAGTTGAACCAAACATCTGTCCAAAGAGATGCTCAAGTGACTGATGCACCCCCTGCCAATCAATACAGAAGAGGCAAGGGACAACCATCTTACCAAAGGATCCCACATGTTTATGAGGCCTACAAAAGGCCTTCTAAACCAAGAGTGAACAGGTATCCTTTTGGTTATTAGCAGATCATTGGGCAAGAACCCCAATAGTGGTTAGAGAAAAACAGTCCCAAAACTGTCCAAACCCCTGACCTAACCACTGTCCATTCATCTGAACTCATCCCAGACACTGTTGAGACCCCATCCAAAGCCTTATTGGATTTGGAAACCCTAATGAACTAATCCTTTTACTTCATGTGCAGGGAGCTTCTGCATGCTTAGATAGCCTTTGGTATGTAGATAGTGGAGGCTCCAGGCACATGACAGGATGGAAAGCCCTACTCAAAGATTTCAAAATCCATGGAGGGGGTGATATATCCTTTGGAAATAATAGTAAAGGGAAAGTTCTGGGGTCTGGTACAGTACAATCTTGTAATGTAAAATTTGAAAATGTAAATCTGATAGACAATCTAAAACTCAACCTCCTGAGTGTTTCACAAATGAGTGATAAGGGCTATGGCTCATTCTTCACAAAGGATTGTTGTAGGATTGTTGGACCAGAAATGGTTGAAAAGATTGAAGCAATAATAAAAACTGGAAAAACCAAACTTGTTGCTTAAAGAAGTGAAAATGTTTATGTGGTTGATATGTCAAAAGAGAGCCCCAGGACTGATGCCTGTCTGTTCTCAGCTGCATCAAACAAAGAGACAGAATTATGGCACAGGAGATTGGGGAACACAAATCTCAAGACAATCACTGCCATTTCAAAACAGGGGTTAGTAAGAGGTTTACCCCAAAAACTGTTCACCTGTCCTGAGCATTGTGTTTCCTGCCTAAAAGGAAAACAACATAAAAGTCATACAAATCAACTGATGAGTCCAAAACAACCAAATGTTTGCAAATGCTTCATATGGATTTGTTTGGCCCAGTTAAAGTCATGAGTCTTAAGAAAAAGAGATATTGTTTGGTTATTGTTGATGACTTTTCTAGGTTTACATGGACTTACTTTTTACACTCAAAAGATGAGACTGCAGGCATTCTGCAAGACTTTGTGAAACATGTTGAAAAGCAGTTTGACCTTCCAGTAAAAATCTTCAGAAGTGATAATGGCACAGAGTTCAGGAACAAGGAGTTAGATGATTTCTGTGTGTCAAAAGGAATTGTGAGGCAATACAGCATTCCAAGAACACCAGAACAAAACGGGGTTGTTGAAAGAAAGAACAGGACCTTGATTGAGGCTGCCAGGACCATGTTTGCTGATTCAGGTTTGCCATTAACTTTTTGGGCAGAGGCAGTAAACACTGCTTGCTATGTCCAAAACAGAGTTTTAATCAACCCAGGCATCAAAAGACTACCTATGAACTGCTGTATAAAATAAAGCCATTGATTTCATATTTCAAGGTTTTTGGCTGCATATCATTTTAAACTTAAAAGATTCTATCTTAAAGTTTGCAGCCAAAATTGATTGTGGTTATCATCTGGGATACTCAACCACTGCTAAGGCCTACAAAGTGCTTAACACAAGGACCAAAACAGTGGAGGAGACTTTGAATGTAAAGTTCAATGAACTTTCAGCAATGAAAATCCCAGCAAATCCTGCATAATTGTTTGATCTTGATAAATTTACTTTTGAAAATACTGCTGTCAAGACTAACAGTGCAGGTCCATCAAAAGATTCATCATCAGACTATGGGTATGAAGTCATCATTGCTTAACAAAGGTCTGTCTCAATGGGAAGAGCAGCAGATGTTCAAAACAGCTGTCAAAGCTCAACCACTGCTACCTCAACAGTTGTTGATCAAAGTAGCCCTTTAACCCCTGCTTCCACATCATCAAACACTGTTGATAGTCCTCCATCAGCGGACAAAAGTCAGCATGTTTTCACAACAGTTCCACCTATTCCTCCACCTCCATTTGAAGCCACTACTGGATCATCAAAGTCACCAGCAGTGGTTAGCTCAGTTGATTCACATCTGCAGCCTTCACCATTAAATGCCATTGTTCCATACCAAGGAGATCTTATATTCTTGAAATCTCATCCACTTGACCAATTCATTGGCAACATCAATGAAGGGGTGCTCACAAGAAGTCAATCCCAAAAAATTTGTCTTTTTGCTGGTTTCCTATCTCTCCATCAGCCAGTCAACTACCAAGAGGCACTGAAAGAAAACAGCTGGGTAGAAGCCATGCAAGAGGAGCTCCAACAGTTTAGAAGACAAGAAGTTTGGGAGCTTGTACCATTGCCAGAGGGTGTAAGTCCTATTGGCACAAAATGGGTCTTCAAAAATAAAACTGATGAAAGGGGTATTGTTATCAAGAATAAAGCTAGGCTTGTGGTTCAAGGGTTCAGACAAGAAGAGGGCATTGACTATGATGAAACATTTGCCCCTGTAGCAAGACTTGAAGCTATCAGATTATTTCTGGCCTTTGCTGTCAACCACAAAATCAAGGTGTATCACATGGAAATTAAATGTGCATTCCTCTATGGTAAGATTCAAGAAGAGGTTTATGTTTGTCAACCTCCATGCTTTGAGGATCCATTTAATCCAAATCATGTCTACAAGCTAAATAAAGCTTTGTATGGCCTGAAACAAGCACCAAGGGCCTGGTATGAAACTCTTTCCACTTTCCTACTATCCATTGGTTTCACAAAAGGTAAAATAGATAAAACATTGTTTTTAAAATGGAGAGGAAAGGATTTGATGATTGTCCAGATTTATGTGGATGCCATCATCTTTGGAAACACATGTAATAAAATGTGTAAAGAGTTTAGGCAACTCATGACAGCTGAGTTTGAAATGAGTGCAATGGGTGAACTCCAGTGCTTTCTTGGTGTCCAAGTAAGGCAACTGCAAAATGGCACTTTTATCCATCAAAGCAAATATGCCAAAGAACTGTTGAAGAAATTTGAGATGGATGATTGTAAGCCATGCGGTACACCCATTGCAACCAATAAAATAGTCATGTCTGATGAGAAGGATGAGTTGGTTGATCAAACTTTATACAGAAGCATGATTGGGTCTTTACTGTACCTAACTGCATCTAGGCCAGACATCATGTTTGCAACATGTGTTTGTGCAAGATCCCAATCAGTCCCTAGAAAGTCAAACCTTATTGTTGTAAAAAGGATATTTAGATACCTCAAAGGTGCTCCCACACTTGGTATCTGGTATCCAGCTAATGGTAAAATTGAGCTTTCAGGTTTCTCAGATAGTGACTTTGCTGGATGTGACAAGACAAGAAGTCCACTTCAGGATGGTGCCAATTCCTAGGCAATTGCTAGTGTCTTGGCAAAGCAAAAAGCAAGCAACTGTTTCCACATCCACTGCTGAGGCAGAGTATATAGCTGCTGCAAGCTGTATAGCCCAACTGCTTTGGCTTCAAAATTAGCTGCTGGATTTTGGTATCACTGCCTTAAAGACACCACTAATGTTGGATAGCCAGGCAACAGAAAATATCATCAAAAATCCAGTTTCCCATTCAACCACCAAGCACATTGACATCAGACATCACTTTGTGAGGGATTTCTATGAAAAAGGTTTGATTTCTCTGCACCATGTTCCAACTAAAGATCAGCTGGCAGATGTGCTAACCAAAGCATTAGACACATCCACCTTTGAAAGCTTGATCTCTAGGATTGGCATGCTAAACATGGAATAACAGGCAAAATCCTGTTTTTCTATGAATAAAAGCATTAAAATGTTTTCAGAAAATCAAAAATCCATCCTTAAAAATAGCTAAAAATGAATTTTTCATTAAATCCTTAAAAGTCTGCCATAACCACTGTTTTGTTCAAAAGTCTGTTCTACTTAAAAGTCTGTCCACTGCTGAAAGTCAACCCCTGCTCTCTCATTTCCTTGATAAGCACTGTTGTTCAAAATCAGTGTTTTTATCCACTGATATGCTATCCACTGATAGTAAAAATCACCCACTGCCTTCATTTGTTACCGTTACAACCACTGATCTTATTCCATCAGTGGTTTTCATAAAAACACTTGTCCTTCATTTCATCAGGGGTTGGCACATGGACAGTACATAGTGGTCAGACCTTTTGTAACCGCTGCCACGTCAGCATTCACCTTTTCCTTTATAAAACCCTCTTCAAAACCCCAAACAGGGTTTTACTGTCGAATTGAATTCACAAAAATTCCTTTCTCAAAGCAGTTTCCATCTCCTTCTCTCAAATCCTTCAAATCCTTCTTCGATCTTCTTCTTCAAAATGACAAAATCAAAGTCATCTGCGAAATCCACTTCAAAATCATCTCCTAAAAAGGCCACTCAAATGGCTCCCACACCTATCGAAATACCATACAAATCTCCTCACAATTATCTGGGTATCCTTACAAAACCTGGCACCACCGATACCTTCGATTCCATCATTAACACTATGTCTGCATCGAAGTACAAAACTTTGTTAACAACAGATGCTCCAATTTACCTGAAAACCCAGAGAGAGTTTTGGAAAAATGTTACTCTTGAAAAAACAAGGAGAAGACGTCATAGCCATTCACTCTTCTCTAATGGGTAAAGCAGTCAAACTCACACCACAATCCATCTCTGAAGTTTTTGAACTCAATGATCAGCAAGGTAAAACTTCTTTTCCAAAAAACAAGTTAAAAACTGATTTTCTTGAAAGGGGGTATGCAGATACAATAAAAAAAGGACACCTTACAAAAAGGTAATTTTCCACCTGCAACAAGATTTTTGTTCCATACCCTGTTAATGTGTGTTTCAAACAAAACAACTGCTTTTAATGAAATACCATTAAAGATTCAAAACCTGGGATATGCTATTCTCCAAGATGAAAATTTCAATTACTCCCAGGAAATCTTAATGATTTGGTTAAAAATGTTGATAAAAAGCCATTCTTACTTTTTCCAAGATTTCTAAGTTATTACTTTCAAAAGAAATTTGGTAAGGATGATGCTCATGTCATACAACAAGGTGACTCTTTTTAAATAAACAGCTTAACTGCTGAAACTTTCACAAGAATGTCAACACCTTGCAAAACACAGGCAGAGGTCCCTGAGCAGAATTTAGCAGCCACCACTGCTCCCCATGTATCTGCTGCCGACCCTACTTCTCTAGGTGATCATAGCAGCAAAACAACTGCTTTGAAACCCACACCTAAAATCACCAAAAAGCCACGTCAAAAGAAAACTCAAAAGCCCCCTAAACCCAAATCAAAGGCAACTCTGGAGGATGAGATACCAGAGCAACTGCCAGTGACAACACAAAAGTCACAAGAAACCACTGCTGCTACTTCCTCACAGCAGATGGTAGAAATATCTCAACCCATACCTGAACCTCCTCCTGCTTCTTCTAAAAAAGAAAAGGTTGTACATATAGGGACACCATAATATAATGCTCTGGAATCACTTGCTTCCATCATCCACAGCCCAATGCCCGGGGCCAATTCTCTTTCTACACCCAACCTCACCTCCACAATTCCCCCACAAACAAAAATATTGTTGGATGCTCTTGATTTGAACCAGGCACAAACCAGTCCTTCTCAATCACCTATCAATGAGAACATACCTCAACAAGTGACTGGGTCTGATGTATCAATCATTTCTAACCCACCAACAAGACCTGAGGAGGTTACACCCCTTGAGTTACAAGTAACTCTTGGTGGTAGTCCAAGTGAAGCAGCCACTACAAGTGTTGAACCCACTGGTTTGCATTTGGACAGTGGTTACATCGATAAGACTTCCTTTGAGGCAATTTCTTCTTTGAAAACACTTGTGTATCTAGTTTTCACTGGTTCACTAAAAAGGGTTTCTCAATTTGAAGAAAGAAGTCCCCAGTACCAAGACAAAGGGGCATCGGTGGATGACTTTTGGAATACATTCCCTGAGTCAACCAATGTTACAACCACTGTTAGTGGGAAATCAAATGATCCCATTAAATTGGGAGATGGTTTAATGTACCGAGAATTGACGGACAGAATTGACAAACTGGATACTACTGTTGCAGAAATAAAAGATATGCTGGAACAGGTGTTGAAAGTTCAAACGTTACCACCAACTGCTGCTCCAGCTCAAGCACCTGCACAACCTGCACCTGCTGCAAATGAGTTATGGAACCTATTTCAACCACTGCTCAAACAACAAAGACAATTGGCTGATCAGCAGCATGATATACATGTACAAAAGTTGAGAAACATGATGGAGTCAAGGTTTAAAGATACTCAAGCTGACATCAAGGCTATAAAGGCTCACATACTGAATACCACTGGCACTGATCTTCCCACTGTTCTCTTTATTGATAACCCCCCACTAGATAATGCCAAAAAGGGGGAGAAAATCAAGCAGTGGAAGAAGAAGGGAGTTGAAGATAGTCTTTACATTGAGCCTCAACAAGATAGTATGCTAAAAAACATCCCTTTTCCAGATGGATCCAAAAAGATTGATGTTACCACTAATGCTCTTGCTGAAGCATTAGCTGAGGTGAAAAGGGATAGAAAGGCTAAGGATGAAGCCAGGTGGGAACAGGAGAAAAGAGCTTTTATGGAGCTGAATGTGCAGGGTCCTTCTGAACCTATGGATGATGAAAATCCTAAGGATGAAAAGAAGAAGCCCATTAGACAAGTGAGGCAACCCAAACACACATCATCCAGACCCACAAAGCATGCTTCCAAACCACCTTCCAAAGGCTCCAAACCTCAAATATCCACCCAAACAGCTGTTGTAACTCCTGTTGTATCAACAACTGCTGATACTTCAGTAGTTTCAACAACTGCCAGCCAAACACCTGCCATCACTTCAACACACACCACTACAACACACACCACAACCACTGCCTTACCACCACTACCAAAAATCACCTCACCACCTAAAACAACTTCACCACCATCCTCACCTCCTACTAAAAAGCAGAAGACAACAGATGTTACAACATCTGTTGTAATGGCAACAGTGGTTGAAACACCAGTTGTTTCAACAACTGTTAGTCAGCCACCTTCCACCACTCAAATCACTACTTCACAACCATCCAACACACCACCAGCCTCTCCTAAACAAAAAAGGAGAAGGATAATTTTGCCTGATGATGATTCTCCATCACCACCACCAACATCTTCACAACCTCTATTACTTGTTACTATACCAAACCCTGTTCCTCTCTCTTCAGCCCAAGTTCAACAACCAATCACTGCCATCACTCCAGCAGGTTTCCAATATCCTCTTTAACATATAGCAGTCAGAGAAGAGATCAAATCCTTCTACTTTGAGGATGATCCTACTAAAAGGAGTTTGCCATCTGTTGGGGGATATCCCAGGCCTAACAACATTGAAGAATACTTGAAAGTTAAGGCTCAACAAGCAGAGGATATCTCCAAGAAAAATTCACAAGGAAAGTCTGACAAAGAAATACAAAGGCATTATCAATTTCTGCTCACACAAGTCAGATCTTTGGAGCAGTTTGCAAAAAATGTGTGTCAGCAAATATCAGAAAGAGTAGGTGAATCCCTTAGAAAAGACTATATTGAACATATCATGACTTATAAGAAGTATAAGGGAGAAAAACATATGTACAAAGAATGGACCATTCCTGAGCTTGAAAGTGAAGCAGCCAGGATTCAAGAAATGATTAAAAACAAGGTCAAACACACTCCTCCTGATTGGGCAAAGTACAAAAAGAATGTACCTGAAAAGACATTGGAACTGAAGAGAATGAAAGAGGAATTGATCACTGCTGAATTTGGGTCAAAGAATCAAGTGATGAGGTGGAAAGAAGACAAAGTCAGGGTCACTTATAAAAAGTTGGAGGAATTAAGGAAGAAAAATCAAAAAATTCCACAAAAACCTGACTATCCTGAAGCAGAGGTTTCAACAAGACCACCAAAGCTGCAAATCAGGAGATCCACTGCTCCAGCTGGTGCTATCATCTATAAAAGAAGACAACAAAAATAGTTGGATGCTGAAACAGTGGAAGAGTTAATGGCAGGAGATGACCTTGTAAAAGAGGGTATTAAGAGGATAATAGCAGAAACTCTTGGATTGAATCAACCTGCATCTACTGCTCAGTCAGTCATCACAAGGCCAGCATCACCAAAATCCTCATCTAATAAAAATCTCCCAAGAAACCCACCAGACTCAAAAGTACTAAAGTGGAAAACTGAAAAACAGACCCATGTACTGACTGTGATCAAGTCTAGTGGAGAAGTGAAGAAAATAACAAGGGAACAATCACTTGGCCTAAGTATTGAAGATTTGCAGGATCCCCTTGATCTTCCACTTTGCAGGGATGAAGATGACACAGAGGCCTTAGACTTTGAGTTACAACTCAAAGGGCAAATAAGGGAACTGTTGATGAGGCAATAAAGATCTACAAATAATGAAGGGTTTTGGCATTATCTGTTCCAGGGGGAGATTGTTGGGATTGAACCCTATCAGAGGAACATATAATTAAAGCCAAAACCGGATCAGAGCAGTGGATCCAGAATAAGCAGATGCTATGTATACAAGTATCTCCCCTTGAAAGTGGTTTCAACATCTGATGACCTCCAATGCACTGATTGTTATAACTGCTGACCTACAACTGCTGATCAAGTCAAAGACTGATGAAGACTAAAGCTCTGCTGGTCAATCTACTGCTATGGGTCAAGCTCTGCTGGTTTATATCAAGTACTGCTGGAGTCACAACAGTGGAATGATAGAGCTGCAGTTTAGTTTTACTTATGTAATGTATTGTATAAAAGTTGTTAGCATAACAGTGTTTGTATAGATCAGTTGTTAGAGTTTGTTAGTAGGTTAGATGTCACTTTCATGGTGACGTCAGCAAAGATGCCATAGTGGTTTGTCCGTGCCTATAAATAGAACAGTACCCTGCACTATTCTATTAGCTCTTCACCATCTTTCTTCCTGTACGAACAAATCACTGTGAGCTCAAGCTGAGGGGGAGTTTGTTACATGCATGCAATTGTAATCGTTGATGAAATAAATTCAATCATTCGGTTCTTTGTTGAAAATGTGTGTTGAAAGCAATTCTCCTGTTTGATTGTGTGCAAAGTTTGTTTCCATTTACATTCCGCTGCATTACTTGTTCATCTTTCATTTTAATTCAAACGTAAAACACAATCAATCCAAACTCAGATCCTAACAGAAATACTGGTGAGTGAATCCCAATTTAATTAAATTTAAATAAAATCCATTGTACAGTATTGAGGGCGGTCTCACAATTACATTTGTTTCCAAGTCATATCAATTACCACCCACGGTACTGTCAGACCCGAATTGTGGAAAAGTTACCCCTCGCAAGGCAGTAACTAATTTTGTATACAAAACCCCAACATACCGACGATAATTTTATCCTTAGAAATACTCAATAACTGTTTAATATATAATTAATCGTGTGAGGTTTTGTAAAAACAGTTTGCAAAAAGGAGATTACTCACATTGCTGTCTTAGATTATCCTTTAGGGTTTCCTGGTGACAATCTATAATTTACACAAATGCACACGAGTTAGTATAATAACCCATTTTAACATTAGTAATACCCTCCCCGAGACGGCATTCCAACGACTACGTCGGGCAGAACCACGACAGCCGTTACGGAACCCTAGATCAATCGGGTAGAGTATCTAATACGTATCCAGGGGTTATGATACTTACAACGGAGCAGAACCTCGTTATTTAGGGGGTATTATACCCGAGTATAGCTTCTACTATGTGGAAATTCGTAAGAAAGGAAAGAAATTGAGCGACTAAAACTGATATCCCGAGCTCCCATTATATAGGGCCTCATCTCGACTTTCTCCCGGCCCGCGTAAAAGTAGGCTAAGGCCTACGCGGCCCGCGTCAAAGATGGTCAACGACGTAGGTGATCCGGGTCACCTAGTAGGTTCAACACGAGTCGGACACGTGTCAGCACAAGGTTTTGCCGCATTTTTTTTATCTCTAGCGGCCCGCGTAAGATCCCTAAGGGGTCTACGCGGCCCGTGACAAACCCCAAAAATGATTTTTAATTATTTTTAATAATATTCAAGGTATTCGAGGTCCGTTTCGCATATGGGGTGTGTTTTAAGACATATTGGGATAATTTAAAATATATTAGGGTGTCGGAAAAATATTCAGGAGGGTGTCGGTTTTCTTTTAGGGTTGTTATACCAAATTTGGGCTTCCAAAATTTTGGCCTGTGGGACTAGGTCTTCTAATTTTTGTCCTTTTAGGTCCCACTCCAATTGGGCCAGCTGATGATGTTGTACCCACGTGAAACCCAACCTTGGGAATTTCAACATTTTCATGGGTGCATGAAACGTTCCCCACATTAACATCCCCATGCAAATTAATGGTTGTCGCCGTTTTTTCGAAACCCATCAATGGTGTGTCTTCCACGAGGACATCGTCCTCTTCCGACCCTTCATTTCCTTCCTTTTCCGATCCGGCTAACGAACCATCGGAATCTATGTTAAAACCGGAATTTTGGAAGTCCTCCAGGACTTCACGACTAGTTACCAAACTGAAGCCTTTAGAACTCACTTCCGGTTCTTCCATATCTCCTTTCAGGCAATCCGGTATCCATTCCACAATTTCTTCTTCTATCCAGATTTTAAAGGCCTTCCCTCTCCATTTGAGTGTGATAGTATCAGATATCCTCTCTCCCTTATCCACCAGGATACCAACGTATTCGAAAGAGAGGTTAATATCATTACCCTGAAACTGGGAAGGATGAAGAATTTTTCCATATTGAGCACCAATATCATTGAAAAGTTTGTTCTGCATAAGTTGTAGCGGAACCCCAAAAATTTTCAGCCAGACGATTCTTTAATAGGGAAAGGATTGCCCCTCCCATCTGACTAATCTGTAGAACCATTCGCTCCTAGTTCACTACAATTGAAGCTCTGATACCAAACTGTCACACCCTGACTTTTGTGGAAGCGTATATATGTGACTTTATCAGTTTTCATTGCATTCGACTATAATAAACAACTATATGATTAAAATGATGTTCATCCATTCATAAGTTTTAAAAATATTACAAACACAAGATGTTTAAGTTTCAACCAACATATCCTCAGGTTAAGTTACAAACCAACAAAAGTGGATGACATCTAAACTTGATATTTACATCTTGAAAACAACACCAGCGCCCAAGATCCATCTTGTTTCCTGAAATACATGTAATTTTGAAAACATCAACAAAAGTTGAGCGAGTTCATGTATTTTGTATGTGAGCTCGAATAATCTAGTAAATATTTGTAAGTATTCCTTGAAATCCGGTATGAAAGCGTCTGTGAACCGATCAATTAATGTTTTGCAAGGATATTAATATGTGTGCAATGGCGTAGGAAGCTCAAACCTAGCGGATTTCGTACCTGGCTACCCGGATGGAACGACATAGTCACCACATGGGCCAACTCGCGGACCCATGGGTGGGGTTCGCAACACCCAAATAGATCTATCACTCATGCCCCACGTCTTCATACGAAGATTAATGGTCTTAAGTTAACGCATACCCATTCACATGATCTAACATTTCATTCCTTAGCTAACCATACCATTTGTAAACGTTTGAAACATTTGAAACATGTATTTCACCCCCGTAAGTTATAAAACTAAAAACAGTTAAAAGAAAAGGGGGGACATGAACTCACAAGTTTGCGTCCTGCTGTCGCGTATACTCAAAGGTCCTTCTTACGAGTCGTATAACTACCTACACACGTGCCATGTTTTATTGGACGTTTAGGTCGTGTAACGACTCTTAGTCTTAGTTGTTTATTAAGACTTATTTTGGAATTATTGGTATACTTTGAGTTACATCTTTGATGTACATTATATAATTCCAAATTATATAAATATTAGTTAAAATAGTAATATTTTAACTTAAATTATATTTATCCAATTATTTGGAATATTGCTAAAAATTAATATATTTTTAACTTGATTTATTATGCATTTCTCCCATAAGTATTTTCCAAGTGTAGGTATACTAGTGCTTGTGTATTCTCATGCTTGTGTATTTTGCAAAGTATTGGTGGTGTATTCCGTTGTATATTTGTACGTATAGGAATACGTATTTATTAAGTATTTTATACTTAAATTTGTGTATAATTTTCCGGAATATTATTTTTAGACAACTAAAACTCACCAAATTTATATTCTTAAAATATTCATATCTTACGAGAATTTTTATAGAAAAATATCTATAACTTTACTAGGCAAAAATAAATATACCTTCATATTTGTTTTAATAAACTGATGGATTTCATTCATACTTGTCAAGTTACATCAAAACAGAAGATAGACGGGCAACAAGCTGCGCCGCCACCCCTTTCTGAATTGTGTAACACCCCGAAAAATATAAAACTTTATATTAGAATTATAAAGTATAAATAAACGAGAATTTACTAACTAGATTTTTTTTAACCTAGTTAGTTAAAAGACTAGAAATAGCTTATGATAGGGTTAAAAGCTACTAAACAATATGTTGAACAAAGTTGAGGGGCTTAAGTTGTAAGAATTGAAACTTGATTTTAATCAAAACAAATAAAAACAAACCAAACACCCCCAAATGGGATGTCTGGTCGACTAGAACAAGCAGGGGCGACACCCCCACTTTCAAACTCTAAAAATTTTACTTGAACTCTCAAATTGGAGGTGCAAATCTGGTCCAAACGAAAATCCGAGCTTAGAATCGTGATCCTCATCGCAAGAGGATTACAAGGTATGTAAAATTTAGTGAAAACTCTTAACTTGAAATTCTCATGAAATTGGGAAAATCTGAAATTAGGGTTGCATGTATATGTTGTGATGATTTAAGAACAACTATAGTGTCTAGGGACAAACCCTAGACAAACACAAGCTGAAATCATGTAAAATTTTAGTGGAAACTATGATCACCATTGTAGGTGATTAATGGGTTATGTGTAAATTGATGAACACTAGGATATTGGGTGTTAATCTTGTGTAATTTGACAATTTGGAAGTGATTTCAGAAATCTAGAAGCTAACAATCATGTAAAATGTTGATTGAGGTGAAATTAGGGCTAAATGATAAGCTAGAAACTTGTCATATAATCATGTGAAAAATCTGCCCTTAAGGTGTTTGTGAAAATGCCTCAAAGAAGGCTTAAAATAGAAATTTAAAGATTTAACGCATAATTATGATGTTTCGGTGTATTATGCGATGTAAGGTTTAAAGAGAGTTCTAAACATGTCTTGAATTGAACTCTATAGGAAAGGATACCGGAACGTCGAGTGGACAAGCCGGTGGTGATTTGCGGTTGAAGGGCGTACACTAAGGTATGTAACTTGATCCGTTACATTTAATGAATTATTACTAAACTATGCGTTGTTGATTATAAGTTGAGTTGATTATAGCGAACTTGTTCGTTACTAAATTCGTAGGTTAAGAATTGGATTGTAGTCGTTTGGTAGTCATCAAAATGGAGGATTTCCATAGATGAACCAAACGGGTCAAATAATGATACATGGTAGTAATAATAGTGTAAGTAGATAGAGATGGCGAAAATGATCACAAGAGCACGAAGCCATAGTGTTGGTAATGAAGTGCCGGTGATCATAAGCCCGGAAGTTGGGTAACAAGTGCCTTAGGCTTACTAGTCGAATGGTAGTAAAATAAGTAGTGTTGTAATGGGTCGAATAAATGCATAGTGACATTTAGTTGTTCGGTCCGTAAGTTAAATTTTCGGTATCAAAATTTTATTAGTCATGTCGGTAATGAATTTACAGATGTATAGGAAAAAGAATCACCTAAAACGGACTTACGAGTCAAAAGTTATGGCCAAACGAAGTTAAAACTTGAAATTTCCGGAGCTGGCAGGAAAATGCAGCTCAAAAACATCAACTGCTGGAAAACCGTACCTGCCGCGCCACGCGACAGGATCATCACGACCCTCCCCGACTCGCGGGAGCCGCCGCGCCACGCGACGCGTTAAACAAATCCTACCGCGACACGCGGCAAGATAATTTCTGAAAAATTGTTTGTTTTTCATGTTTTGATTCTAGGACATGTTTGTATTATACAATTTGTTGTCAAAACTAACGTTTTGGATGGTTTTGACCTTAGGTAAAGTGGGAACTATCCGGATGGTGATCAAGCTAAATGTCGAAGAACCGAACACTACTTTTGAAGCTTCCGCAATGTTTTAAATCTTTGATAGATTATGTATATGGGTTGTAAACAATTTCTAAACAACTTTTGAAAACTTTTATCTTAGTCGTTAGTTGACTAAGTTTTGATGTTATTTATGAACTTCTTTAATGAAAGTATGTTACTTAAGCAATATTTGTTTGTAATAGTATAATCTATTATTAAAATTAAGCGAAAAAAAAATTAGACGGGTGTTACAAGTTGGTATCAGAGCTTAAGGTTGTCAACAAAGTGTTTGGTTCAAGCTTGATTGATCGTCCGGTAAGAATTAACTTATTTATGTTAGTAGATTATACCTTATGTAAGTATGAGAAATAAATTGAGATGCATGGGAAGAGTGTGTTAACACACTCAAACCCAGAAAGTGCATTAAGTATGAACAGTTAAAGCAAGTTAGGAACTTGGCTAAACCGAAACAAATGAAGCAATATTATAAAGGAAATGTTTAATGTTTAAATGTAAACATTTCAGCTTCAAGATGTCTGATGGGAATGATGATAATCCGGTGCAAACAAGCACCGAACAAATGAAAGAGACAATTGCCGAAGAGGTAGGAAAGGCAATTGAAGGAAGACTATCCGGGTTTATATACAAAATTCAAAACACGGTGTTGTCGCTTGTTGAAGAGCAAGTTAAAAGGTTGGAGGATATTGTCAACCTTATGAAGGAGAAAACGGGAGAACGCAAAGGATGTTCGTACAAAGAATTCATGGCGTGTAAACCGCCAATCTATAATGGAGAGGTTGACCCGATAATTTGCCAAAGATGGATAAGTGATGTTGAAGGAGTGTTTGAACGAACCCATTGTGACGTAGGTGACTTTGTTGCTTACGGAACGGGTCAATTGAGAAATCAAGCCAAGGATTGGTGGGATAACAAAAAGAAGGAAATGGGAGCCGAAGCGGCGAGGGCTATGACTTGGGACGAGTTTAAGGTACCATTCCTTAAACATCACAGTCCCAAAGCGATTATTAACAGAATCAAAGAAGAATTCATCCAGCTGAGACAAAAGGGTGAAACAATTGATAAGATCACGGGCATCTTCATGGATAAGCTGAGATTTTGTAACGAGTTAGTCACCACTGAAGAGCAAAAGATATACTACTATTACAACATGCTGAGTGCCGAGTACCGGGAATTTATGACTCCGTCAAAATACGAAACCCTCACGGAGATTATCAACACCGCCCGGGAGCGGGAAATCGAGTTAAAGAAACAAGTGGAGAGAGGTGAACGAAGGGCACAGGATGTGAATCCAAGCCATACAAAGAAAGCTAGAACTACTGAATCGGGAAAGAAAGTGGATGCTAAAGGCGGGTCGCCGAGTTGCAAAGTGTGTGGTAAGGGGCATAAAGGCGAGTGCCGCTTCAAAGACAAGCCGTGCCCGGTATGTGGGAAGACTGGGCACACCGCATCACTATGTCCCGGGAAAGTTTCTGTTTGTTACAAGTGTTATCAACCCGGCCACAGGAAATCTGAATGCCCCGAGTTGGTGGGAAAGAGAGACACAAAAGAGTCTCCAACAGAAGCTCCCAAAGCGAAGGCCAGGTCCTTCCAACTTACCGCGGCTGAAGCAAAGACAGAACCCGATGTGGTCTTAGGTATATTCACAATTAACTCAATTCCAGCACGTGTATTGTTTGATACGGGTGCGAATAAATCCTTTGTTTCGCATGGATTTATTCGACATCCTTCATTTGTATTGACGAAATTATCTGTGCCCTTAGAAGTTGAAATAGGGGACAACAAAAGTTTTATAGTTTGTGATGTTTGTCGAGGCTGCAAATTAAGCATCGACGATGAGGAATATTTAATAGACTTAATCCCGATGTCAATGGGAGAATTTCAAGTAGTCGTTGGGATGGATTGGCTATCTCAGCACCATGCAAAGGTCGTGTGTTTTCGTAAAGAGATAAAACTAACATCTCCGAGCGGAAAACACGTCACCATCTATGGCGAGAAAGGGGGCAATCCCATAGTATGCTCAATGTTGAAAGCTCACAAGCTTATGAAGCGAGGATGCAAGGCATTCATGATATACGCAAATGAGCCCGAGAAGGAATCGCGAAAGATTGAAGATGTACCGGTAGTACGGGATTATGAAGATGTGTTTCCGGAGGATTTACCGGGGATACCGCCTGAACGGGAAGTAGAGTTCGGGATCGAATTGATTCCGGGCGCAAAACCCGTAGCAAGGGCCACGTACCGGCTCGCACCGTCGGAATTACAAGAGTTTATGTCCCAAATTCAAGACCTGCTTGACAAGGGATT
Organism: Helianthus tuberosus; assembly: GCA_030545235.1. Lineage (NCBI taxonomy): Eukaryota > Viridiplantae > Streptophyta > Magnoliopsida > Asterales > Asteraceae > Helianthus > Helianthus tuberosus. The sequence goes on from JARYGA010055905.1 coordinate 28,799, forward strand.
CATAAGGCCGAGTGTGTCTCCTTGGGGCGCACCGGTATTGTTCGTGAGAAAGAAAGACGGGAGCATGCGCATGTGTATCGATTACCAGGAGTTAAACAAACTCACGGTAAAGAACCGATACCCGCTCCCGAGGATAGATGATTTATTCTACCAATTACAAGGTGCGAACTGGTTTTCAAAAATTGACCTTAGATCTGGGTATCACCAACTAAAGGTCAAAGAAGAAGATGTGCCGAAGACGGCTTTCCGCACGAGATACGGACATTACGAATTTCTCGTGATGTCATTTGGGCTAACAAATGCACCCGCGGCTTTCATGAACCGAGTTTGCAAGCCAATGTTGGATAAGTCGGTCATCGTGTTCATCGATGATATCTTGATGTATTCAAAAAGTGAAGCTGAACACGCACACCACTTGCAAGAAGTGTTAGAGACACTGAGACGAGAAAGGCTGTATGCGAAATTCTCTAAGTGTGCCTTTTGGTTACGAGAGGTACAATTTCTTGGCCACGTCATAAGTGCCGACGGAGTATTGGTGGATCCGTCAAAGATAGAGGTTGTGTCAAAATGGAATCCCCCGAGGAACCCTTCGGAAATTAGAAGCTTTTTGGGGCTTGCGGGATACTACAGGAGATTCATTCAAGATTTCTCCAAAATTGCGTCACCGCTAACAAAGCTAACCCAAAAGAAAGAAAAGTTCATTTGGGGTGTCGATCAAGAAAAAGCGTTTCAAACGTTAAAAGAAAAGTTAACTCAAGCTCCGGTACTGACATTACCCGACGAAGTCGAAGATATGGTGGTTTATTCGGATGCTTCTCTATCGGGGCTCGGGTGCGTTTTGATGCAACGGGGCAAGGTGATAGCTTATGCCTCGAGGCAATTGAAGATACACGAGAAGAAATATCCCACTCATGATCTTGAGTTGGCTGCGGTGGTATTTGCCTTAAAAATATGGAGGCATTACTTATATGGGGTAAAGTGCACCATATTCACCGATCACAAGAGCTTAAAATACTTCTTTGATCAGAAGGAGTTAAATATGCGACAAAGGCGATGGCTAGAAACGGTGAAAGACTTTGATTGTGAAATACATTATCACCCCGGAAAGGCCAATGTGGTGGCGGATGCTCTGAGCAGAAAAGCGGACTATGTCCCAATACGAGTAAGATCGATGCAACTCGTGGTGACCTCAGGTATACTTGAACGTATTCGAGAGGCGCAATTTGAAGCAATGAAAGAAAAGAATTGGAAGAAACAAAGAATAATCGGTCAATTGAAAGATTTGTCGGATGGAAATAACAGGTTGAAGACTCGATCCGGAAGGATATGGGTCCCACATACTTGTGGAGTGAAGGCGCTTCTACTTAATGAAGCTCATAAATCCTGTTATTCAATTCATCCGGGTGCGACCAAGATGTACAATGATTTGAAACAAAATTATTGGTGGCCCGGAATGAAGAGGGATGTGGCGAAGTATGTGGAAAAATGCTTGACATGTTTACAAGTCAAGGCGGAGCACCAGAAACCATACGGCAAACTCCAACCATTAGAAATTCCGGTTTGGCAATGGGAACATATTACAATGGACCTATTAACCAAGTTGCCTAAGACGAATCGTGGTTTCGATGCCATATGGGTAGTAGTGGATAGATTGACGAAAAGTGCTCACTTCATTCCGATTCGTGAGACTTATACGTCAGAAAAGATGTCAGAAGTTTACACTAATGAAATAATAGCACGTCATGGGGTGCCGGTATCCATCGTGTCTGATAGGGATACCCGGTTTACTTCGAATTTCTGGCGAGATTTCCAAGAGCAAATGGGAACCAAATTGTTCATTAGCACTGCGTACCATCCTCAAACAGATGGACAGAGTGAAAGAACGATACAAACATTGGGGGATATGCTACGGGTGTGTATAATCGACTTTGGAGGAAGTTGGGATGTTCACCTACCGTTAGTTGAGTTTTCGTATAATAACAGCTACCAATCTAGTATTAAGATGGCACCGTACGAAATGCTTTATGGTAGAAAGTGTCGAACCCCGGTATGTTGGGGTGAAGTGGGTCCACGTGAACTCGCCCACCAAGATATAGTACGAGCCACGAATGAAAAGATCGATATAGTTCGGGCACACTTGAAAGTGGCTCAAGACAGGCAAAAGGCGTATGCTGATAAAAGGAATAGGCCAATCGAATTCCAGGTTGGCGACATGGTCATGCAAAAAGTTTCCCCATGGAAGGGCGTTATTAGATTCAGAAAAAGGGGGAAGCTAAGCCCGAGGTTTATTGGGCCATTTAAAATTATCGGAAGAGTTGGCAAGGTAGCTTACCGCCTTGAGGTACCGGAGGAATTAAGTGGGATTCATGGCACATTTCACGTGTCACAATTACGAAAGTTCCTAGCAGACGAAACGGCCTATATCCATTACGATGATATCGAAGTGGATAATAGTCTGAATTATGCGGTGAGACCGGTGGAGATTTTAGATCGAAAGGTCAAACATTTACGAAATAAACAAATTGACCAAGTCAAAATCAAATGGGAGCATAGGAAAGGTTCGGACACTACGTGGGAGTCCGAAGAGGAGATGCGACGTCTCCACCCTACATTATTTGGTACGTACTTCGGTTTCGGGGACGAAACCCTTTTAAGGGGGGTGGATTTGTAATACCCCAAAAAATATAAAACTTTATATTAGAATTATAAAGTATAAATAAACGAGAATTTACTAACTAGAAATCTTTTTGTAACCTAGTTTGTTAAAAGACTAGAAATAGCTTATGATAGGGTTAAAAGCTACTAAACAATATGTTGAACAAAGTTGAGGGGCTTAAGTTGTAAGAATTGAAACTTGATTTTAATCAAAACAAATAAAAACAAACCAAACACCCCCAAATGGGATGTCTGGTCGACTAGAACAAGCAGGGGCGACACCCCCATTTTCAAACTCTAAAAATTTTACTTGAACTCTCAAATTGGAGGTGCAAATCTGGTCCAAACGAAAATCCGAGCTTAGAATCGTGATCCTCATCGCAAGAGGATTACAAGGTATGTAAAATTTAGTGAAAACTCTTAACTTGAAATTCTCATGAAATTGGGAAAATCTGAAATTAGGGTTGCATGTATATGTTGTGATGATTTAAGAACAACTATAGTGTCCAGGGACAAACCCTAGACAAACACAAGCTGAAATCATGTAAAATTTTAGTGGAAACTATGATCACCATTGTAGGTGATTAATGGGTTATGTGTAAATTGATGAACACTAGGATATTGGGTGTTAATCTTGTGTAATTTGACAATTTGGAAGTGATTTCAGAAATCTAGAAGCTAACAATCATGTAAAATGTTGATTGAGGTGAAATTAGGGCTAAATGATAAGCTAGAAACTTGTCATATAATCATGTGAAAAATCTGCCCTTAAGGTGTTTGTGAAAATGCCTCAAAGAAGGCTTAAAATAGAAATTTAAAGATTTAACGCATAATTATGATGTTTCGGTGTATTATGCGATGTAAGGTTTAAAGAGAGTTCTAAACATGTCTTGAATTGAACTCTATAGGAAAGGATACCGGAACGTCGAGTGGACAAGCCGGTGGTGATTTGCGGTTGAAGGGCGTACACTAAGGTATGTAACTTGATCCGTTACATTTAATGAATTATTACTAAACTATGCGTTGTTGATTATAAGTTGAGTTGATTATAGCGAACTTGTTCGTTACTAAATTCGTAGGTTAAGAATTGGATTGTAGTCGTTTGGTAGTCATCAAAATGGAGGATTTCCACAGATGAACCAAACGGGTCAAATAATGATACATGGTAGTAATAATAGTGTAAGTAGATAGAGATGGCGAAAATGATCACAAGAGCACGAAGCCATAGTGTTGGTAATGAAGTGCCGGTGATCATAAGCCCGGAAGTTGGGTAACAAGTGCCTTAGGCTTACTAGTCGAATGGTAGTAAAATAAGTAGTGTTGTAATGGGTCGAATAAATGCATAGTGACATTTAGTTGTTCGGTCCGTAAGTTAAATTTTCGGTATCAAAATTTTATTAGTCATGTCGGTAATGAATTTACAGATGTATAGGAAAAAGAATCACCTAAAACGGACTTACGAGTCAAAAGTTATATGGCCAAACGAAGTTAAAACTTAAAATTTCCTGAGCTGGCAGGAAAATGCAGCTCAAAAACATCAACTGCTGGAAAACCGTACCTGCCGCGCCACGCGACAGGATCATCACGACCCTCCGCGACTCGCGGGAGCCGCCACGCCACGCGACGCGTTAAACAAATCCTACCGCGACACGCGGCAAGATAATTTCTGAAAAATTGTTTGTTTTTCATGTTTTGATTCTAGGACATGTTTGTATTATACAATTTGTTGTCAAAACTAACGTTTTGGATGGTTTTGACCTTAGGTAAAGTGGGAACTATCCGGATGGTGATCAAGCTAAATGTCGAAGAACCGAACACTACTTTTGAAGCTTCCGCAATGTTTTAAATCTTTGATAGATTATGTATATGGGTTGTAAACAATTTCTAAACAACTTTTGCAAACTTTAATCTTAGTCGTTTGTTGACTAAGTTTTGATGTTATTTATGAACTTCTTTAATGAAAGTATGTTACTTAAGCAATATTTGTTTGTAATAGTATAATCTATTATTAAAATTAAGCGGAAAAAAAAATTAGACGGGTGTTACAATTGCAAACCCTAATCTACCAAATACAAAACCCCGTCCCCCTGAGGCTGAGCAATATATATTTTTTAAGATTAACTTTAGAAAATATATATTTGTAGTTCACCCAAAATAATATATATTTAACTTGTTTAAGAAAATATATATTTTTCACCACTCAAAAAATAATGTATTTTCTATTTGACAAAATATGATATATTTTGTAATAGTTAAAAAATCCATATTTTCTGTTTCTTTGGTTTCAAAGGTACCGTTTGCCACACTTGTTGAGTTATGAATTTATTTCCGGAATATATATAATTCTAGTCCATATGTCCGTTTGTCCGATTGTCTGATATTCGGGTATAATTTATATATTTATGTTACAATTTTTTGGTAATATTTTCATGTTACAATTTTGGTATTTAGGTGTGTTATATTATTTTCAAGTCCCTAAAATAATATAACTAGTACAATCAATATACAAGTAACACATAATTTGTGACATCTAAATATATATTTTTCCTAAATATATACTTAGTCATTTTTTTTTTATCAAAAATCAATCTCCAATATTTGTAATTTTTATAACAAAAATTATGACAAATTTTTATATTAAAACCAAGATCAAAATTTACTTGTAAACACTTGTTTAAAAATATTTTTCTAAGTGTTTAATTTCTACAAGAATTTTGCCATAGTTTCCCCTTAAAAATGGAGGTTTCCATGCTTAAAATCATATCATTTTCTTTTAAAAACTCATCATCAATCATCAACAATTTACACAAGACTTACCATGAGCCATAATATGCATTTTAACAACATGTCATGAACTTGAAGTTTAACAAAAATGTGTAGTAATTTCACATGTTGTTTAGTAAGCTTATTTATCTCTAAAAACATGGTTTTTAGTTTATAAAACTCATTCTTGTGAATTTTCATTTTTTACAACTTGTGTGATGATTTTTCAAAAATCAATCTTCTTGTATTTTTCTTGTTACATATATTTTACTAGCTTTGTTTTAACCCTTAATACATGATCACTTCCTTTAAAAACCAAGTTCATGTTAAGTCTTTTAATATACTTTGGTTTCTTGAAAATATTATTTTTGAAATCTTTTATTTTCAAGACTTACAACTTGTAGAAATAATCATCATACACTAAAACAAGTTCATCTTCAAGTTCATGATTTACATAAAGAATGATCATCATGATTTTCTCAAGATCCATTCTTACACTTGCTAGATCATGTGTTTAATCATCATCTAGCAAGTTTCATATGATGATCTACATCATAAACACAAGTAATCAACAAATAAGTTTAGCACATACACTAAAACATCTTTGATTTTCTTGTTTTTAAGCTTTATGTTCAAGATCATCTTCATGTTTTGTTCAGACTCTTAAGATTAACAAGTTACATGACACTTTAACCACTAAAATTAGAAGTAAAAACAATGTTAAAGGGGCTTACTACTAGCTCTAAGGCTAGGGAAGAAACAAGTATGAAGATGATGAGAAAAGTGATGCATAAAAGCTCCTAGATGAGGTCCTTCCACTTCCAATGCTTCCAAGCTTCTTAGATATGCTAAAGACACCTTAGGGAACCCTTAGAAAGATTGAGAATGGAATGAAAATGGAGGTGTGTTTGTGTGGTGTTTGAGCCGAGAATGAGAGGAGAAGAGGAAGAAATGGTGTTGGTTGAGTGGTGTATGATATGTATGCTTTAAGACTTGTGGTTTATTTAAAATGATCTTCCAACATTAATTTACCCAATGGTTCTTATGTTTGAAATCTTCATGGCATATCCTATAAAATATTGAAAGAAAATCAATGGGTGGGACCCATGTGTAACCGTCCTCAAGGGGGGGGGGGTCTTAGTTGGGTTTTAATGGTAAGTTAATCATTCTAGTTACATTCTAAGTATTAAGTTAGGTGTTATATGTGTTTAGGTGTTTTAGGTTATAATTGTGACAACTCTCCCAATTACAGGTACCGTACAATTAATTAATCATAATTATGTGCTTAATGACTGTGCTTGATTTCAACTGACAATTTAAACTGCTTCATGTTTTTTTGTATCATATATACATATGCATCACATTTTATACAGTCACTCCATTTATTACACACAAACTTTAGTGACATACTTGATGCACAAAGCACAGTTAGCACACTGAACGGATAATTCAGAAACATGCTGACAATGCCAGCACATATACAGACAATGTTTTGAGGCCAGTATGAGCCAGAGACAGGGTACTACACTAATATGGGGTGTAGGGAAGTGAGGACCATAAAACTGCGTTAATAGGTGATAGTTTGAGTACCGGGAAGTGCCTAAAACTCACTTTAAGTGCAGAATTCTGCATTTATTAACAAAATTCAGCATTGTAACATGCTAGTAAGGTGCAAAAATATGGCAGAATGGTCCTGTAGGCTTTCCTAAGTGCCGGGAATTAAAAGTGTTACAAAAATATATAAAAAAGACACTTTACGGAATAATTAAACACTTTAACGAAACAGTGTCTAACCGAACAACCGGACATTACCCGGAACACTAAATTTTTGTCAAATACATTGTTTAATTATTTCTTGGCTTGTCATGATCCCCGTACACCATAACACCCCCTAAATATCAACTAACTAATATATGTAAGTATATACTTGGATTTTAACTTATGTTTACCTATTACCATCAAAATATTACATCTAACCCCCCCCCCCCATACCCGATTTCGGTCACAAGATGACCCACAAACATCACCACTTTACTTCATATCTTACTTCCAAGATTTAATTGTATATTTTAATTGATTGTTACTTGTTGAGATGGACAAAATATTAAGAAGAAGGATTATAAGTATGGCTCCAAGATCATAACATCACTTCCATATCTTCACACCCCACTCACTCACTCTCTCCCTCTTCCTCTCGGCTCACCACAACCGCCACCACCTCCACCATATCAACACCATCTTCATCCATTTCTAAGCTTCATGCAAGACTAGAAGGTGATTCAAGGAAGCTTGCAACTTGTAGATCATCAAGGAGCTTCATTGCTTGCTTTTCACCATCATTTTCTTCATCTTTTTCACTAGAAATCATCCCTAGCCTTTGTGCTAGTAGTAAGTTCTTGTTAAACTCTTGTTCATCTTGTTTTCATGGTTAAAAGTTGTAGTAAGATAAGTATGTTTAAAACACTAAAGAACAAGAACTAAAAACATAAACATGAAGCTTTACATAAAGTTTACATAAGGTTGAAACATGAAGATGAAATGTTGTTAGTAGAATGTTGTAGTGAATATGTTGTTGATTGCATGATGATTCTTGGTTATGTGATGTTAATCACCATATGGAGCTTGTTAAATGATGTTTAGAAACATGATTTAACAAGACTAAGAAGATGAGTATGTGAAACATAAAATAATCATCTTCTAGTTAAACATGAACTTGAAAGAAAATGATTTTCTCGAAACATGATTTAACAAGACTAAGAAGATGAGTATGTGAAACATAAAATAATCATCTTCTAGTTAAACATGAACTTGAAAGAAAATGATTTTCTCGAAATATGATTTAACAAGTAGGTTGATGATCATGTAGATCCGAGTTTTACAAAAGACTTTTCTAAACAAACCAAGTTTAAAAATCGATTTTAAAAGATTATGACTTTTACATACACTTATACCATTTTTGGGAATGAAATAAGTGTATAAACCTTTTATTTACAAAAAGAGTTCAAGAGATTAATTTTTGTAAAAATTGTTTACAAGTTGTAAACACTTAACTCGTTCAAGAAAATGATTCTTAAAGAAATAAATACACTTTGGAAGGTAACTAAGTCCACTAAACGCTTTACCAAGTTACTACGCGTTTTCAGGATATATCAAGTTAATGATTAAAATGTAACGCATATAGTTTTGCTCTCGGTGATGTAAAATTGTTTAAGGATTGATTGTTGATTGACTTTGAAAAGAAAATGATGTGCTTAATAGCATGGACACCTCCGTTTTTAGGGGAAACTCTGGCGAAATTTTCTAAAAATCCCAAGACTTAGAAAATTATTTTTCTAACAAGTGTTTACAAAGGTGTTTAACTTTGTCTTCCGGAATTAAACTTCGCCATACGTTTTGTTACAAAATTTCAAAGTGTCGGAGGTAGGTTTTCGTAAATAAAAGCGGACAAATATATATTTAGAATATATATTCTATATTAAAATGCTTGTGTGAATATTTGCATGATTTGGGAACTAGTTATATTATTAGAGAAAAATAATATAACTTAACAAACTACGGTTACAAGTATATTCTTGATGAATAACGAAAAATATGATTTTATCGCGAAGAATAACATATTTTTGGACAGTAGAAAATATATTATAATATGTTTTCCTAGTAGATTTGGAAAAAATATATATTTTGGGATATGCTATTTTTGATAAATAAGTTATTATATATTTTCTAGAGTGGGACTTAAAAATATATAAAGTCAATACTTTAATCACAAAATACATGTATAAATACCCCATCATTGGGAAGGAAGTACGCATATAAAATACTTGAGAAGTATGAATACGAAATAGTTGTCTAACTATTATTCAAAATCTAAAAATATAATGTAAGTTAAAATAATTATTATTATTTTAACAATAAGTTATAACTTGGGAATAACATCAAAGTATCGTAACTCAAACTGTAAATACAAAAGCAAGGCACGACCCTTTCGTCTAATAGACATTAGTACGGTGTAGGTTATCGTGTAGCTGACAAGGTTTGAGTACGAGCACAGGAGACGCACTACTGTGAGTTCATGTCCCCCTTTTTCTCTTAACTGTTTTCAGTTTTATACTTCGGGGGTGAAATACATGTTACAATTATTACGGACATTATTATACATGGTATGGTTAGCTTAAGGAGGGCATACTACTTAGATCATGTGAGTGACGGGCGCGACACTTAAAGCCATTAATCCTCATCGTAGGACCGAGGGACATGAGTGATAGATCTATTTGGGTGTAGCGAGCCCACACCCATGAGGCCAGGGTGGCCCATAGTGGTGACTGTGTCTTACAGCCGGAAGTCCGGTGCAACTCCGCTAGGTTTGATACCAGTGGCTTTGCAACCCATTGGTGATCTCTTTTTCCTTATTGCTACATACCAGGGATTTTCATACGGACATATTTCAAAGGTTTATACATACTCACATACACATGAACTCGCTCAACTTTTGTTGATTTTTCAACTACATGTATTTCAGGGAATTAAAAGGGATCTGGCAAGTGTCTGCATATGTGTCAAGATGCGTTCGAATAAAGGATGTTATCCATGGTAGTTGGGAGTTTAGGGGATGTATTCCTTACCTGGACGAAATACATGTTTCTAAACTCGGGTTTTATTTTAAGTCTTTGTGGAGTCTTATGAACTCGGTTAAACATTTTCATGGTTTGTAATATATTTTGGTAACAACATTTTAAGACAAGTATGTATGGTATTTTCTAAGACTTAATTAATGGATGAACATCTACTGTTTTATCATATAGCATTGTTATGATTGTTGCTATGGTATTAAGAAGTCACACCAATATAACCCACGCTTCCGCAAAAGCCAGGGTGTGACAATAATATGATGTTTAGTGATCATAACTAGCTTCATAACATTAAAACAATGCTTCTAGTGAATTTTGGTGTTTCGGGTACTGTCCGGTTGTTCGGTTGGTTACCGGTTCGTTAAGGTGCTAAATTACGCAACTTAGTGTGCAATATGATGTCTTTTATAACAGTTTTGATTCCCGACACTTATCAAAGTATTTTGGACGATTAAACCATAATTCTGCATTATATTTTAGTGTTAAATTGCTGAAAATTCCTGAATTTTGCTGTTTTCAGCAGAATTCTGCAGTTTTAGTGTGTTTCAGGCACTTTCTGGCACTTAAATCATCACTCGGAAGGCAGTTTTATGATCCCTACTTTCCTACATACTATTCTAGTGTAACTCTTGGTTCCGGGGCTCATTCTGATAACTGTGCTAACTTTGTTCTGTGCACTAATTGAACCACACTGTGTTGCATGTAATAATGATAACCCATCTTGCAACATGAAATACACTTGTATGTATATGATAGAAATCAGAAAGTCATTCATCTCATTAATTTAATCATGCACAGTCATCATAGTACAATTTACTGTTTATTATTGTACGGAATACATGGAAAAGTGCCAGTTGTCACATTCCCCCCCCCCCCCCCCCCGTTAAAAGAATTTCATCCCGAAATTCAAGCTACGTTATCCTTTGCAGGGGAGTTGTGAAACAAATGCGGATACTATGACTTAATTTGGTCTTCACGCTCCCAAGTAAACTCTGGGCCATGACGTGAATTCCAACGAACTTTGACAAGTTTAATATGACTTCTCCATGTTTTATGGACCTTCCAGTCCGTAAGCTCAACAGGTATTTTAGTAAATTAGAGTTTGTTGTCGACGTGAATCTCGTCTGCGGGAATGATGACTGTTTCCTGAGTCGGACTCTTCTTAAGATTAGTCACGTGAAACGTGTCATGTACACTGCTAAGTTCCTCTGGAAGTTTTAGCTTATATGCAACGGTTCCGATCCTTTCCAGGATCTCGAAGGGTCCAATGTACCGTGGGTTCAACTTCCCATGTTTTCCAAATCGTACCACGCCTTTTCGAGGCGAGACGTTCAACAAAACCGTATCTCCAACCTTAACTTCCGATGGTTCCCGCTGCTTGCCGGTGTGGCTTTTCTGTCTATCACGTGCTGACTTAATACGATCACGTATCTGAACGATCTTGTCTGTAGTTTCCTGAACCAACTCTGGACCAATAAGCTGTTTATCTCCGGTCTCCGCTCAACACAATGGGGACCGACACTTACGTCCACATGAAGCTTTAAACGGGGCAGCCTAAATGCAGGTGTGATAACTATTAGTGTAGGAAAACTCCATTAAAGACAAGTGAGTATCCTAACTTCCACCGAAGTCCATCACACAAGCACGTAGCATATCTTCCAAAGTCTGTTCGTTCGTTCACTCTGTCCGTCCGTTTGAGGGTGAAAGGCTGTGCTAAGATTCAACTGGGATCCAAAAGCCTTCTTGATACGTCTGCCAAATCCTTGACATAAAATGACCACCTCAGTCGGATATGATAGAAACAGGCACTCCATGACATGCCACAATCTCCTTGAGGTATATCTCTGCTAACTTCTTGGTGCTATCCTTCTCACTGATCGGTAAGAAGTGCGCAGACTTCTTGAGTCGATCAACAATCACCCAAATCATATCGTGTCCTTTTTGGGTCCTCGGTAGCTTTGTAATGAAATCCATTGAGATCTGTTCCCACTTCAACATGGGAATCTCAGGTTGTTGCAGCAACCCTGATGGTTTCTGATACTCTGCCTTAACTTTGGTGCAAGTAAGACAGTTACCCACATATGTAGCGATGTCAGCTTTCATCTTGGGCCACCAATACCAATCTTTTAAGTCTTGGTACACCTTGTCGGATCCATGATGGATCGAGTGCCTCAACTTATGAGCTTCGTCCAGAATAAGTGCACGTATATTGCTGTGAAACGGAACCCAAAGTCGTTCCATGAAGTATCATGTTCCGTCTTCCTTTGGAACCAATTTCACTTCCATTCCACGCAAGGATTCAGCTCGTAAGTTATCTGGTTTAAGCGCTTCTTGTTGAGCTTCATGAATCCAAGTAGTGAGATCAGTTTGTATAGTCATCTCTAAGGCTCGCACCCCTAGAGGCTTTGCACGCTCCTTGCAGCTCAAGGTGTCTGCTACAACATTCGCCTTGCCCGGGTGATACTTAATCTCACAATCATAATCGTTCAATAGCTCGACTCATCTTCGCTGCCTCATGTTTAAGTTTTTCTGATAAAAAATATGTTGCGACCTATTATGGTCATTAAAGATCGTGCAACGAGTACCATACAAGTAATGACGCCAAATCTTTAACGCGAATATCACAACTCCTAACTCAAGTTCGTGTGTCGTATAGTACTTCTCTTGCACCTTTAACTGACATGACGCGTAAGCGATGACCTTGTCTTGTTGCCTCAACACGCAACCAAGACCTTGTCGAGAAGCATTACAATAAACTACAAATCCATCGGTCTCGTCAGGTAAAGATAAGATAGGTGCATCGTAGAGTTTATTCTTCAACGTCTGAAAAGTTGTTTCTCGTTTCTCTCCCCAATCAATTTTTTTATCTTTCTGGGTTAGGGACGTTAGCGGCTGAGCAATCCTTGAAAGATTCTCAATGAATCATCTGTGATAGCCCGCTAACCCTAGAAATTACCGTATCTCAGTTAGGGTCTTTGGTGCTTCCCAATTCTTGATTGCCTCAATCTTGGAAGGGTCTACATGAATTCCATTCTCATTCACCATGTGAACTAGGAATTGCACCTCGCGAATCCAAGATTCTTACTTTGACTATTTTGTATACAACTGTACCTCCTTCAAAGGTTCCAAGATAACTCGTAGGTGTTGCTCATTCTCCTCCTTGGTTTCTGAGTATATGAGGATATCATTAATAAACACAATCACGAATTTATCCAGATACGGCTTACACACTCGGTTCATGAGATCCATGAGTAATGCCGGTGCGTTCGTTAAGCCAAACGGCATGACATGGGACTCGTAACTCCCGTAGCAAGTCCGAAAGGACGTTTTAGGGATACTTTCTTCTTATGTCCTCAATTAATGATATCCTATCCTAAGTCAATCTTGGAATATTAGCTGGAACCTTATAGTTGGTCAAACAAGTCATCAATTCTCGGTAAGGGGTACCGATTCTTGATGGTTAATTGTTTAACTCCCTGTAACGTATGCACAATACTTTTTCCTCAGTATTTCTTTTGAGTTCTTCTCAGGTTAGGCTGTATGCACATACGAAAACTGTCGTCCTTCTTCGTAACAAATAACGCTGGAGCTCCCCAGGGTAAGAAGCTCGGCCTGATAAGTTCCCTTATCTAGGAGCTCTTGCAGTTGAGTCGAAAGTTCTTGTATCTCGGACGGAGCTAGTCGGTAAGGCGCCTTTGCCACTGGTGCCACTCCTAGCACTAGATCTATCCGAAACTCCACTTGTCGCTGTGGAGGTAGCCCAGTCAAGTCTTTGGGAAAGACTTCTGGAAATTCCTTTACAACGGGGATGTCTTCTAATCTTGGCTCCTTGGTCTCCTTGTTGACAATATGAGCAAGGAAGGCTATGAAGCCTTTTCGGAGACACTTTTACGCTCTCATAACCAATGTGAAATGTCACAGTCTTCCGCTTTATGAGGCCCAGTGTCCTCGCATCAACTGTATGAAGGCCGTGTACTATAAGTGTTTCATCATTCGCAAGAGGGAAGCGAATGATTTTCTCATGACAAACAACTTCAGCTCCATTCTTGGATACCCAATACATGCCGACTACAACATCAAAACTTCCTAAACAAACTGGTAGCAGGTCGATAGGAAACTTTCGTTCTCCAAGTTCAAGTGTATAACCCTTAATAACTTCATCCTCTTCAACTAATTTCCCATTCACTAATTCTATTGAATTGGGGGGTGTCTAGCTTACTTGCCTCTAGACCAAGTAGGTTATTAAATTCTATAGATACAAGGCTGAAGTCGCCGCCAGTATCAATCAAAATGGATGCATAGTGTTAGTTAATAGGGAACGTACCCGTCGCAATATTCAGGTCCTGGGGCACTTCACAAGCTCCGTTCGTGAAACTCTTCCTCGTGCTTAGTCCTTCTTAGGGAAATCCTTCCTAAAGTGCCCCGTGTCACCACATTTGAAGCAACCAGGTGCTCTATCATTACCGTTTCCGTCTTGGTTGTTGTTGTTATCCCCTTGGTTGTAGTTACCATTTCCTCCTCGGTTGGGGTATCTTGCCCAACAGGTATCCTTGTTGTGTCCCCTTTTTCCACATCTATCACACTTAGGTCTCGGGCATCGACCTTCATGGTGAAACTTGCATCCGTCACATCTCGGCTTAGTCCCCATGTAACCTTTACCGCTGGCCTTAGTGATGGCTCCATAAGATTTCGTACCATGAGGCAGTTTTGCTTCCCTTCTTTTATTTGTGTTTGAGTTGTTATGACTGGCTTGGGTTCCTTTCTTCAGGCTTGAAAACTTTCTTTTGTTGTCACACGAAGTCTCCACATGCATCTTCCTTTTCACTGGACTTTCATTTGATTTCTCCACCGTTACTCCGCCCTCGGCAGGACCTAGGGCAAGAGTTATAGCCTGAGCGATTCCCATTATGGTTCCTCTTAGTCCGCCGCTGTTTGCAATGTTTCTTGCTTCGTACTGGACGATTGCTTTAGCGACTTGCTGGTTCACTAGAGCTTCAAGCTCAGCTCTTGTTGCAGGTAAAGGTTCTGGTTGGGTTTGACCAATGTCCTTTTGTTGTGGTTCCATGAGCTTCACATGCATAAAACATATCCACGAAATTAGACATTTATTTCAGAATAAATATTGACGTCGATACGTAAAAGCAAAGCTCAGTCGCCGTACACTATAAACATAAGGGTAAAGTAATTCCTAATGAGACCTATGCAAATCTTCCCACCATAATCATCTCATCATTGTAGTGAGGTAAAATGAGTCACAACAAAATCTTGCTAAGGGTACATCAACTTTTACATATACCATATCAACTTGTTGTAATTAGTCTTGCGTAGAAAACCTCCTCGGAGTCACCTTACTCCGATTGATGCAAGTCATCCAGTGCTATACAAAATAGGGTGAGGCCTTCCCTTCACCTTGTTCCTTGTTTATTCCTCAAGTTTCCGACTCTTCCATAGTCTTTACTTTTACAAAAACAGGCATACTCCCCAAAGGATGGGGTTGTGCATTACTACCACGTGTAGGATGGAGGGGGGGGGGGGGTTAATACTGAAAACGCAGACGTAAGGCCGTGAGGGTACATGACTTCTTCCTCAGGACCGAGTTGTGCCTTGTAGCAACCTTAGAGCAGTTCCCAGGGCATGAATGCACTACCCAACGATGAGGTGCACTAAGGGATAAAGAGTGTGGAGGTACTGATAGGGTGTTGGTGGTGGTGATATAGTTAGTAGGTGATTGGGTGTATGTGGGGCTAAGGACGAGAAGAATCTTCTTGCATGTGTCATTCATATGCCTAAATGGAATGGGAATCTTGTTGAGAAGGGGATGATCGAGTGGTCGCTTCCGTCCTTATAATTTGTGTTCTATACTTCATGGTCCTCGATTGTCCGATGTAGGGAGGACCCCTGTGCCGCACTGGGCTGTGCGACGCATATATTGATTTTGATTTGGGCTTAATGAGTACCAATATGGTTGGCATGGTCTTCATGAATGACGAATAGAGTGCGGTAGATGGGTTACACTACAGTTCGCGCTATGCTACCTCCTTGGCGTAAAACGGATGTCAAATGTTGGGGTCTATTGTAGCAACTACAATGGGTAAGTTGGGGTGTTGTAGGCTCTGTACAAATTTAAACACAAGGATCCTAAAGTGTTGAGGAGAATCTTTCCTGAGTGTTAACCATCTTCACTTGCTTAGGTATCGGGTCCCAAACGACTCGTACTACAGGTAGAGGTGTTAGGCACGAAGTAGGCAAGGACAGACTTCCTACTTGGTAGAGTGTTATAGTAACTATCTCGGTCAGGATTCTACTAGATAGAGATTTGAACAATTTAGGAATTTTGAATGGGTGATGATCATTAGCTTGACCCGCAGAGTCCACCAGGATTTCCATACACTACAAGTTGTTATTACGTGGGCCCCCGTAATAATAAATTGTATTGCATGGTCACCCTAATTTTCTCTCGTTTCAGGCAGTCGATCAGTCAGAGAGAGGACACTACTGTCTTCATAACTTCAACATGGGAAGGACCTTTATGGTGGTCCACGCGCTAACATCCGTTGTTGTTACGCGCGCAATGGCACAATGCTTAGACATAATAGGAATAAAGAGAGTTCTTAGCAATAGTAGTTGGAGGGGCACCTTCAAGATGAGTACCTCATCTTCCATGTCTGGAAAATAATGTCGTCAATCATGTTTCGGAAATGCCTCAGGGACCTCGTTCCACTGATAAGGTTGCTGACCAAGGTTGCCTCCTCCGCCTTGCCGTCACTACCGTAGTCAGGCACCTTCGCATTAGAGAGGGAAGAACAACCATCTTCTACGGAAACAAGCTCAGGGGTTCACTTGGTAACTATGTCAGCCATAAGCTCCAAATTAAAGGCGAGGTCGTTAGTCTTATTGTGCGAGTCAAGAACAATAATAGAATTCGAAGTCGAAGGTATCTCGTTCCCCTCAAGAATTATCCCATACGTATATATGCATATATATTAATGAATAATAATGTTACGTAGTATATACAAGCAAATAAATTCAACATGTCACATATAATCTCTCGTTTGTTCTTTCGGGGGTCATTTCGTCTTTGGCAAGTCTATCCCACATGGACTGACTATACCTCAATTGGCACATTAGTTGGGGTATTCTCCCTCCCTACCAATGTCCTTGCATTGTCTTTCCTTTGAAAAATGTTTGATTCATGGATCTTGGCGCTTTCGTAAATGCAATGTAAAACCTTTTTGTAAAAATGTTTTCGGGAGAGAATCCTAGTTATTGTAGTCTAGACTAGAGAAGGAATCCTAGTTCACTACAATCGAAGCTCTGATACCAAACTGTCACAACCTGACTTTTGCGGAAGCGTATATGTGTGACAACCCTCACTAAACCAGGTATCCGTATGACTTAATTATAACTCATTACTTCTTAATTACTGTGCTTACTTGAACTTGCTGATAAACTGCTACTTGATTACTGATACATGTACTTACCTGCATCATACTTTACTTACCGTCACTACATTATTTACATGCTGAACCTTAGTGACAAACATGATGCACAAAAAGCACAGTAGCACTATAACGGATAACCTATTGAACATGCTGATAAAGCCAGCATCAGGCAAACACTGCCTCTAAGGCCTGTAAGAGCCTGAAATATTTTGCTACACTAGTGGTGAGTGTAGGGATATAAGGGTTGTAGAACTGCGTCTCTAGGAATAAGTCACAATGACTGGATGTGCCTAAAACGTACTCTAAGTACAAAACTCAGCACTTTACATAATAATTCAGCTTTTAGTTAGCTAATAAAGTGCCAAAACATGAGAAAAATATTACTAGACACTTTCCAAAGTGTCAGAAATGAGTTGTGTCACTAAAAAGGGTATTAACGACACTTAAAGCTTTGTTAAGCACTTTAACGGATTACTATCCAACCGAACAACCGGACTATACCCGGAACATGAAAATATTGTTATTTTCATTATTGGTCTTTTTCTGAGCCAGTTAGGGTCCCTGATTACCCTAACACCCACTGTAACGCGTGACACACTAATAACTGGGGTTAAACACTTAACTAACTTGGTTTAACCTAACTAATACCTAACTAACTAGTTGGAATCGGACCAAGACCCCCCCCCCCTCTCTAACCGGCCCCAACTAGAAGGGGACACCCCTTGTCCTTGATTTATTATTTTAATCTTCTTGCTTAGTATCTAGAAGACATAGCAAACAATGGTTAAAAGCCTTGTTAATTGTCTATAAGATCTTGGTTTAACACTACATAACTTTCATCACTCATCACAACACTCACACACTCCTCTCTTGCCCTCTAAGGCTTCGGCCGAGATCCCCTTGCCCATCCATCATATCTTTCGGCTTCCATCTTCACATCACAAGTCCATACAAGTGTTAAGGGTCGCATATAATGAGTCTTGGAGCAATCGGAAGGCGAAGGACCTCTTTATCTTGCTTTTGGTATGTTACTTAAATCACCTTCTTGAACTATTCTAAAGTGGTTAAAACAATTTGTAACGGTTAAAACTCGAAATCTTACAAAATGGTGCATTAAAGTTTACTAAAAACACTAAAAATAATGGTTAAAAGCTTATATGTTGTGTAAATGTTGTAGTAATTGAAATTTGTGATTATTTAGACCCGATCTATGTTGTGGTAGCTCGGATCATCACTTAACCCGGTTTGGTCATGATCACGAATCATGACATAAGGTTGTTATGTATAGAACAAGGGTTAAAGGGTGAAACTCTACCACACAAGAATCATGAACTTGTGTAAAAATGTTTTACTTGTGGAATAGTGTTTAAAACTAGCAGATCTACGTATCTGCAAGTGGTATTTTCAAAGGAACAAGAGTCAAAGAATTCATGTTTTCTAAAAATGGATCTTACACTAACAATAATGGTTTTTAGAACACACAAGTGTGTGTAAACACTTGTGTAACACAAGGTTTCGACGAAATAACTATTTTTGTAAAAGTGGACGAGAAGTTGTAAAGACGGAACTTCCATAAAAACGAGGGTTTTACAAAATCGGATTGTTTTATATAAAGATCCACTAAAAGTAATGAGATTTACTTCACAGTTTGGATAAACCACAAGTTCATGAAGTTATGCGATTTATATACATATTTTGACTAGTTTGTGATTTGAACATGGTTTTGATTGAATAAGAAGATTGTTGGTTTGATTTCTAAAAGAAAATGATACGCTTGAAAGCGTGGCCACCTCCAGTTACAGAGGAAACTCTGGCGAAATTTTTCTAAAAACCTAACACTTGGAATTATTTTCACTATAAGTGTTAGAGATACTTGTCAACTTGTTTTCAAACTATGAATTTCGCCACGGCTTTGTTTATAAAATATCGGAGGTAGGTTTTCACAAAATAAAACGTGATACATAAATATATTTAGTATATATTTTTCACAACATCACTTGTATAAGTGTTTATGATTATTTTGTGAACTACGTAAATATTATTTTTAGAGTAAAAATAATATTACTAAGTATTATTTTGGGAAATCACATGTATTAAAATATAATATTTTTGGGAAGAATATTTATATTTTGGAGTTAGGAAATAAAATATATTAAGTGAGACTTAATAGTGAAATCTGAATGTTACGAACACACATGTATTAAATCCCCCATCCTTGGGAAGGAAAATAACTACCAAATATATACAAAACGTAAACACGAAATAGTTGCCTAACTATTTCCCAAAAACTTAAACCATAAAGCTAAGGCACGGCCATCCGTCTAATAGAGTTAGTACGTGTAGGTCGTCATACAGCTGATCGATTTGGAGGCATACTTGATAGAGACGCACCACTGTGAGTTCATGTCCCCCTTTTCTCTAACTGTTTTCAGTTTTCTTAACTGCGGGGGTGAAATACATGTTACTTTGTTTACAAGTACTTTATACACGGTATGGTTAGCGTAAGGAGGTTTACTACTTAGATCATGTGAGTGGGTAGGCAGAAACTGGAGACCATTAATCCTCATAGAAGGACCGAGGGACGTAAGCGGTAGATCTATCTGGGTGTAGCGAGCCCAACTCTAGGCCCAACAGAACGGACCTCTGAGAGGCCCAGCAGAACGGACCTTGAGTGACTTTGTACCCAACGCTAAATTTGCTAGGTTTGAGTCTTCCTACTTGCACTTCACATATATCAATGGCCTTGCAAACCATTGGTGATCTCTTTTTCCTTATTTGCTACATACCAAGACTATTTTTATACTCACAAAGGTTTACTTACTCTTACACATGAAATCGCTCAACATTATTGTTGATTTTTCAACTTACATGTATTTCAGGAAATTAAAGATCTGGCGCGGTATGTTATGTTTTCCCGCTGCATAAGGGTTCCAAGGTCATCCCAGTTTAGGAAATGTGACTCTTTCCTGGACAAGTCACAAATCTTAAACTGCGTTTATTTCAAGTTGATGTTTATGTTTTTCAAGACAATGTTTTATGTTAAGATGTTGTAATTCTCTAAGACAATGGTATGTTACTCTGGTTTTAAAACTAAATCAAATGGATGATCTTGCATGATTTTACTTCATATAGCTTTGTTATGATTAAGCTATGGTATTAAGAAGTCACACCAAAACTAACCACGCTTCCGCAAAGCCAGGGTGTGACAATATGTGTGACTTGATCAGTTTTCATTGCATTCGATTATAATAAACAACTATATGATTAAAATGATGTTCATCCATTCATAAGTTTTAAAAATATTACAAACACAAGACGTTTAAATTTCAACCAACATATCCTCAGGTTAAGTTACAAACCAACAAAAGTGGATGACATCTAAACTTGATATTTACATCTTGAAAACAACACCAGCGCCCAAGATCCATCTTGTTTCCTGAAATACATAAAATTTTGAAAACATCAACAAAAGTTGAGCGAGTTCATGTATTTTGTATGTGAGCTCGAACAATCTTGTATACATTTGTAAGTATTCCTTGAAATCCGGTATGAAAGCGTCTATGAACAGATCAATTAATGTTTTGCAAGGACATTAATATGTGTGCAATGGCGTAGGAAGGCTCAAACCTAGCGGATTTCGTACCGGGCCACCCGGCTGGAACGACATAGTCACCACATGGGCCAACTCGCGGACCCATGGGTGGGGCTCGCAACACCCAAATAGATTTATCACTCATTCCCCACGGTCTTCATACGAAGATTAATGGTCTTAAGTTAACGCATACCCATTCACATGATCTAACAGTTCATTCCTTAGCTAACCATACCATTTGTAAACGTTTGAAACATTTGAAACATGTATTTCACCCCCGTAAGTTATAAAACTGAAAACAGTTAAAAGAAAAGGGGGACATGAACTCACAAGTTTGCGACCTGCTGTCGCGTATACTCAAAGGTCCTTCTTACGAGTCGTACAACTACCTACACACGTGCCATGTTTTATTAGACGTTTAGGTCGTGTAACGACTCTTTGTCTTAGTTGTTTATTAAGATTTATTTTGGAATTCTTCGTATACTTTGAGTTACATCTTTGATGTACATTATATAATTCCAAATTATATAATTATTAGTTAAAATAGTAATATTATAACTTAAATTATATTTATCCAATTATTTGGAATATTGCTAAAAATTAATATATTTTTAACTTGATTTATTATGCATTTCTCCCATAAGTATTTTCCAAGTGTAGGTATACTAGTACTTGTGTATTCTCATACTTGTGTATTTTGTCAAGTATTGGTGGTGTATTCCGGTGTATATTTGTACGTATAGGAATACGTATTTTCTTGTATTTATTAAGTATTTTGTACTTAAATTTGTGTATAATTTTCCGGAATATTATTTTTAGACAACTAAAAATCACCAAATTTATATTCTTAAAAAATTCATATCTTAAGCGAATTTTTATAGAAAAATATCTATAACTTTACTTGGCAAAAATAAATATACCTTCATATATATCTCAAAAATAATATATATTTTTAAGATTAACTTTAGAAAATATATATTTCTAGTTTTCACCCAAAATAATATATTTTTAACTTGTTTAAGAAAATATATATTTTTGTCCACTAAAAAAATAATGTATTTTCTATTTGACAAAATATGATATATTTTGTAATAGTTATAAAAATCCATATTTTCCGTTTCTTCGGTTTCAAAGGTACCGTTTGTCATACTTGTTGAGTTATGAATTTATTTTCGGAATATATATAATTATAGTCTATATGTCCGTTTGTCCGATTGTTCGATATTCGGGTATAATTTATATATTTATGTTACAATTTTTTGGTAATATTTTCATGTTACCATTTTGGTATTTAGGTGTGTTATATTATTTTCAAGTCCCTAAAATAATATAACTAATACAAGTAACACATAATTTGTGACATCTAAATATATATTTTTCCTAAATATATACTTAGTCATTTTTTTTTATCAAAAATCAACCTCCTATATTTGTAATTTTTATAACAAAAATTATGGCAAATTTTTATATTAAAACCAAGATCAAAATTTACTTGTAAACATTTGTTTAAAAATATTTTTCTAATTGTTTAATTTCTATAAAAAATTTGCCATAGTTTCCCCTTGAAAATGGAGGCTTCCATGCTTAAAAGCATATCATTTTCTTTTAAAAATTCATCATCAATCATCAACAATTTACACAAGACTTACCATGAGCCATAATATGCATTTTAACAACATGTCATGAATTTGAAGTTTAACAAAAATGTGTAGAATTTCACATGTTGTTTAGTAAGCTTATTTATCTCTAAAAACATGGTTTTTAGTTTAAAAAACTCATTCTTGTGAATTTTCATTCTTTACAACTTGTGTGATGATTTTTCAAAAATCAATCTTCTTGTATTTTTCTTGTTATATATACTTTACTAGCTTTGTTTTAACCCTTAATACATGATCACTTCCTTTAAAAACCAAGTTCATGTTAAGTCTTGTATTAAACTTTGGTTTCTTGAAAATATTATTTTTGAAATCTTTTATTTTCAAGACTTACAACTTCTAGAAATAATCATCATACACTAAAACAAGTTCATCTTCAAGTTCATGATTTACATAAAGGATGATCATCATGATTTTCTCAAGATCCATTCTTACACTTGCTAGATCATGTGTTTAATCATCATCCAGCAAGTTTCATATGATGATCTACATCATAAACACAAGTAATCAACAAACAAGTTTAGCACATACACTAAAACATCTTTGATTTTCTTGTTTTTAAGCTTTATGTTCAAGATCATCTTCATGTTTTGTTGAGATTCTTAAGATTAACAAGTTACATCACACTTTAACCACTAAAATTAGAAGTAAAAACAAGGTTAAAGGGGCTTACTACTAGCTCTAAGGATAGGGAAGAAACAAGTATGAAGATGATGAGAAAAGTGATGGATAAAAGCTCCTAGATGAGGTCCTTCCATAGGTTACATGCCACAGGTTAAACTGATTGACCCCCGATGCAATCTCCATGATCTTGTCTGGCTGAACCGTGTCGGCATATGAATTCCCATTCCCCGGTTGGAACCTTGCATCAAAGTTTACTGGATGGTGCATATGGAATACTTGTTATGGCTTCATCATCGGATTTAGATTATCGGGCCCTTTCATTTTACATGGGTTCTCTTTGGTAAACCTAGCAATGTTAACCTTGATCTTCATGTTCCCCATTTGTATTGTTTTTAGCGATTTCACCATGTCTTCCCCGTCCTTCAAACCCTTCATGCTTACAAACCTAAAAACATTTCCAGCCTTATCCCTTTTCCTCGCCACATATGTCCCTGATACATTACCGTAATTCCTAAACGTGTTTGCGAGGTCAAACGAGTTACATGTTTCAGGAAGATTTGTCACAAAGAACTTTGTGGTGTCTCCCTGGTTATTGAAAACTCCCTTACCCTGTCTTGCTTGCTGATACACATTCTCCGGCCACCGGCTTATTGGTTGAAATTTCTTCATTTTTACAAAAAAAAAAAGAGTTAAATGCCATTTTAGTCCCTGTGGTTTGGGCCATTTTGCCAGTTTAGTCCAAAGGTTTCATTTTTAACCCGTGGGTCCAAAAAAATTTCACAGTTGCCATTTTAGTCCACTGGGTTAACTTCATCCATTTTTTCTGTTAACGAGAAGGCCAATTCGGTCATTTTATATGGCTGAATTGCCCTTTTAGTTAACAGAATTACATACAAAATGACCAAATTGGCCTTTTCGTTAAAAGAAAAAATGGATGAAGTTAACCCAGTGGACTAAAATGGCAACTGTGAAACTTTTTTGGACCCACAGGTTAAAAATGAAACCTTTGGACTAAACTGGCAAAATGACCCAAACCACAGGGACTAAAATGGCATTTAACTCAAAAAAAAAATCTTCTCATTTGAACCCTTCACCATCATCATATTACCAAGAGAGTAACTTCACATGATTAGAGGTACATTTTGATTTTTTAGCAAAATCGGTCTGGGCTGTAAATCGACGGTTTGGTTTGGTCACAACCAATACGAGTTGAAACCATCTTGGGGTCATATTCAAACCCTATACAAATCTATTTGGGTGGGGTTACTTCAAAATACATTATAAAAACCAACCTTATAATGTGAACTCAATGGCAGGTTTGTTTAAAAGTATAATGACAATTTAAAACCAACTATAGCTTACCCATTGGCATTAAAAATAAACTTTGGAAGCTTTTTAACATGTTTACAGGTTCGTCTTTTGTCTTTTGCTGAAACTTTTTGATGACCCGTTTAACATATAACACAACCTGAACCATATAACATTCTCACTTACTAGTTCAAGCTTTGGAGGTTTAACTTTAGCACCAAAAGACTTTTTGTCATAAGAATTTTTATTTTACTTTTTCTTTTATAAATAGTAAGTGTGTGAAATATGATTACACAGGAATCATATTATTTCAATACTAATATAATAGAATGTTTAAAAACAAAATGAATTGGAATGATTTCATCACTGATGCATAAAAAACAAACTTCTGGTAATGAATATGTAGTTTCATTGAAGAAGCAGTTTAGCATCTCAACTTTTCTCACTATTAGTTTTTCTTTGTCTTATTCAGAAGTATATAACTATTGACTGAAATGCAATATATAGTACCAACATAAAAAACCTCCTTTAATGACTTAATCAGTCATGAAAAGAGATAACCCGTTTTATAACAACAATCGACCGGTTCTTAAGTAAATGGGTCGAAATCACAAAATTTAAAACCAAATAATTTAAATTACCCTTCCTGTTTCATCCAAAACTGCTTTAAAAAAGCAACATCATGCTCAAGCCTCACATGATCAGAATGCACAACATTTGACAAACTATTTGCTTCATTTTGTGCCATTTCTACCAAAACTAACTTTTCTTTCATCAGTTTCATATCTTTTAGCGTGTCATTTAATCTTTTCTTCCGCTTCTTGTCGGCTTATTATTGTTGGATCGTGTACGTGACCCTGAAAGTCAGTTAAGGTAGTTCAACATCATGTGTAAAGGCGGAATCAATGCACATAACGTCCAAAACAGCTCTAATCCTTTTAACTTTTCTTTTCTGATTAATAAACGTGCTTATACAAAGTTTTCTGATGAAAAACCGGCAGCACCTCCCTACTTGTTCCAACCGTTCCGTACCGTTCCGTTTGAAATGAACCTATCACATCCTTATTTATAGACAAAGACCCTTCCGTTTGAACTTGGTTCAAACGGAACCCTATGTTTCAAACTTTGAACTCAAACGGAACCCTGTTTCAAACGGAACCCTTGTTCAAACTATGGTTTCAAACGGAACCCTCTAAAACACTTCCTAAATCACTAAATAAAACCCTAATTTGACATATAAGCTCCAATTATGACTTTCTTGATCTAAGACTTGATGAAGATGAAGTCAACAGACATTCTTGTGCATCAACAGACTCCCCCTTGGATGTTGACGTAGTCTTCAGCTCCTGAGTCTTCAGTCTTAGTCTTTTCTTCAACTCTGTCTTTTCATCATAAGCACTCTATCTTCACACTCCCATATACTGTTGATCCAGACTTCCCCTTTCACATACTCCCCCTTTCGATATGCTAGAATTTGAGATGTCTGGTTCAAGCTTTGACATTTAGCTTCCGTGGGAATAATGAAGTCCAAACCTGTTTAACCTGCACATCCTCTACCACAATATAAGTTTCACAAATTTATAACTGTTGAATTTAAAAACTTACTGGTAGACAATATTCATTCATCAAACAAAACTAGTTACATCAAGTTCAAATAAATGACCTTGATTAACTAACTTCTCAATTTTTCAAAACATTTGAATATGACTTTAAAAAATTTCAACATATTCTCCCAACCCAATATAGTTCATCATGTTTAGCACTTGGAATTTTGAATATCAGCTCCTCAACATCAGTTGTCGAAAATCTTTTTGAATTTTCAAAATTTTATGCTAAAACACTCCGAAAATCTTTTAGGATTTTTAATCTTGACTGAAATGCAGTAAAGAAATAAATACAAACAATATTTTTGTGAGTTTGTGTAAGAGGATCATATCAGTTTATGAAACAAATCACTAGCACCGTTAAGCTTTAAACATGTTAAGTTTTAAACGATTCACTTAGATTGTCAGTATATTGGTCCACTTAAATTTTCACACAAAGTTCAACTGCTTCGAGATATGAGTTTAATGTCTTAGATACTTAAACTTAATCGCGTATCCCACCTCAGGATATACTCCCGTATCCAGATCCCAATATTCAGTCTTACAGGTAATTATAACACAAATGATATCTGTAAGGGGTTAATAATTTATGAAGAATCATGAGAGCTCAGGTCAGAACTACCGTTCAGCAGAGAGATCATGACTCAACTTGTGGGTGTGTCCCCTTTTAGAGGATCTTTTTTACAACAGCATTGCTAAGCAATTTTATTTTCTTATCATTTATGCTGAGGGTGATGCTATGTTTCAAGCATTTGCAGAAAGTATTATCCAAGGACTAGGTCAGAACCACCGTTCAGCAGAAGTCCCGGAATAATACCCCAGATATCAACTGAGTATAAAAACCTAGTATATCAGAATACGAGACCTTTCAAACAAGATTTCGGGGGTTACCCATATATCCGAGAGATGTTACCCACGATATAAGCAAGTTTGAAATTTAGGTTTATATCTCGTTACAATCTACTAAATGTGCAAAAACCTACTGACACATCATCAGTGAGACCATTTATCACATTTGACATTTCATATCCTTAGCATGCTGTGATAGTTCACTGATTTACTATCATTTCCTCTTCTTTAACACAAAACTCATTTTTGCTTTTTCAATGTTTTTGAAATTTTCAAATTTTCTAATTTTTTTTTTAAAATTTTTCTCCCCCTAAAATCAAAATATGTTTCAATTTTGATTTTCAAGGAAAATTTGAAAACAAACTATACAAGAAATGTGACAAACAGATATCGACTCGCTTCAATTCGCCATTCGCTTGGCATAAACAATCAGAACTCCCCCTGACAACAAACTATTTTCCCATTTAGTTTTCAAAACACTTAAGTTTGTTTTAATCAAATGGTTTTTCCGGAAAATTAGTTTTGTTTGTCTTTTCACAAACTCGGGGTTTCATCACATTGTTCTTTTCCAACCATTTTAAAAAATTAACAATTAAGACCCTTGTCAACAACAAACACTAGTAGAAAATCAAGTACAACTTAATGTCCCTGATTTACCACTTGTAAATCGAAATATCACAGTTACCATCCTGTGAATTTCTCAAGAATGATGCCGATACCTGCTTCACACTTACCAACCTGGAAGCTCCGGCAAGTCAGGTTTTTCTATTTGAAAAGATTCACCCAAGCCTGACCAGCCTTGGGTTTAACAGTTTTTACCTCAACAGATGGCTCTTCTGGTTTTGACGAACCAGAATCATTGCCTGATTGTGGCTTGTCTGACTTTGACCTGTCAGATTCATTGCCTGATGGTGGCTTGTCTGACTTTGACACATCAGATTCATCGCCAACCATTTTCTTCTTCTCCTTTTTCTCTTTCGTCCCCAGATTTGTATCTGATGAATTCGTCTTGCTTGACTTTACAATCAAGTTAGTTGATTCATCAGAACTCTTATTCAATCTGTTTGGTGAACCCGAAGACAAAATTTTCTCGAGATACTCTCTCGCCTTCTTCCTTTTCTTTCGCAGTCTGTCTTTCTGCCCCTGTGAAAGTTTAACTTTCTTTTCTTGAATTGTCTGATCCTGAACTTTAGGTTTTAGAACCTTCTGTTCATGGGGCTTGACGTTGACTGGCTTCTTTGCCATTCTTTGAGATTCAACCCTCGATCTTCCCATTGATCTTCTTGGGCAATCTCTGGCAATATGCCCTCTGATTTGGCAATTATAGCATCTTCTTGTCTCATAACTCCAATTCTGGCAGTTAACAGCAATGTGTCCTCTCACACCACAAGTGTAACACACTCTGTTATCGTACCATTCACCACTTTCACACCATATGCTTAGATCATGGCATTGTCTGGCTTTGTGGTAATCATCACTCTTCTTGAAAACTGATTTTGGCTTTGAAGCACTGTGGTCAAACCTGCACCACTTATTACCAACATTTTGTGAATTTTCATTTTTCGATTTTTGTGGTTTTTGATAATGATTGGATGACTTATCTGATGAGCTTTTATTTTCAATTTTAACATTTTTCAAATTTTTATCTTTTTGTTTCTGTTCTACACTCTTCTTAACAGGTTTTTGTTTAGAACATTCACCTGTTTCAGTAGATTGCAAAACAGTATTTTTAAATTTTTCTTGTAAATCTAAAAATATTTTTCTTTTCTTTTCTTTTTCATCATCAGATATTTCATCACAATCTTCAATTTTGACTTTGACTTTGTCAAAATTTGTGACATTGTCACTTATTGGAACAGAATTGATCGGTTTTGGACACTCATATGGTGCCGAAGTCACAAAACCTTTCAATTTATTCTCAAGCTCGTTGATTTTATTTCGAGCAATTTCAGCTTCTTTTTCAAGCCGAATGATTTTCTGAAGATGAGAATTTATTTCAATCTGTTTTTCAAGATTATTGTTAAAAATGGCAGATTTTTCATCTTCTAAAATCTTCATTTGACTTTGAAAATCTTTTTCTTTTTCTTTAAAATTTTTGTTTTCTAATGACAAACTCTCAACATTCTCCAAAAGTTTGTCATTTTCAGATTTTAGTTTTTCGCAATTTAAGCGCACATCCAAAATCTGTTCATCATTAGCTTTCTTCTCGTCTTTCAAAGCTTTGTTTTCCAATGTCAAATTCTCCATATCTTTCAAGAATTTCACACTGTCTGTTTCTGATTTTTCGCATTTTGAACACACAACTTCACTTTTTGAAATTTCATCTTTCTTTGATTCTTCAATCTTTGATGTTCCTGCAAGAAAAATTTTAACCATATCAGCAGGATTCAAATCTTCATTTAAAAAACAACATCTCTTGTAATCATATTTCATCTTTCTTCTTACATCAATACCATTTTCAATTCTTTTGATTATTTCAAGAAACACATCCAAACTTAACCAATTTGATTCTCGTTTTAATTTCTCTACCACCTCCTTCTTTTTCTCTTCATTCTCATCATTGCGTTTTCTAAGCTCTCTGATGAAATCATAATAACCAAATTTTGAGAACCTAGAATCCTTTTTCAATTTTTCTAAAAATTCATCCCAATCTGAAGGTAACGCTTCTGCAAACTTAGATATCTTTTCAGCATTTGATATCCTTAAGTAATACATTTCAAAACTTTTATGTAAATCTTCATATCGCTTATACGTATCACTAAAATTCTCATATTTCCTACACATAAAATGTTCAAATCTTTCAACCAAAACCTCCTTTTTCTCAAGAAGAGAACAACAAGTCCAATTGTTTATTCTTTCAAGTTTAATGTTTTCCAGTTCGTCAAACATTTTAACCACACTTTCTTCGTTAAATGACATGATTCAAAAATTGTTTTTAGTTCAAAGTCCACAATGTTTCAACTTCTTGGTATTTGCACCTTGTAAATCTCCTCGAATCACCTGCAATCAAAACAAATACACAATCAGTTTAAAACGGACTGAATACGTAAACGTGCGTGTTTGTGAAATCAATCTAAGACTCGTTGTCAAAGATTCACGAATATGATTCAATGTTGTTCGAAGTGAAATCAGTTAACGAATGAGCCGATTAATCAATGAACAAAGTTGGGCTTATTAATACTCAAAGATGATTGGGCCTCACAAAATGATGTTCAAAAACTGGATTGTCATTTACGAATCTTGGGCCACTAGATCACTTTTGTATGATTGGTCCGTTCAAGTAGGTGGACAACTTCACAATAATATCGACAAAAACAAATACACAACACAAATTTATTCACCAACTAATCATTCAATTTGGGCCTTTTAAATGATAAACCACTGTGATTGGACCTAACTTGTTAACCAAACAAATCAATTTCAATTTTCAATTTTCAACAAAACAAACCGACAATTCTGATTGGACCTTATCTTTAAATCACATGTGCAAAAGACACAAACCAACACCAACTGTAATTTTGTGAATGGACCGTTGAATCCACTTAAACCGACAAACAACACTTTCTAAAATACTTTGATTGGACCACTCTTTTCGAATCTTTGACAATAACGTGCCAACAATTATGAATTCTCTTAAGATATCACGTGCAAAACTTGATATTATTAAAAACAATTATCCGACAATCTTTAATCAATTTTCAAAGCACATTCACATGTTCACCGAATATGTTGACTGACAAACTTTATTTATTCAATTTTGTGATTGGGCCTCAAAAGTTTATGCAAGACATAGATTGGGCCGCTAATATCTAGTAGTTTGGTGCACTTAACATGACTGGACTGCTAATTTTTATTTTAATGTCGATTGATAAAGGATGCTGTTGTTCACGTGATGTGTCAATGTATTTTGTCGACAACACTTGATATTACCAATCAACTTTAATCACGTGAACTGACACACACATAGTTCTGATTATTTTGATTCACGAGAACACTTATCATTTGACCAACAATCTGTTATGTTCACGTTGTAATGTCCAAGATATTCAAACGACCTGGTTCAAACGACAAAAATTCAAACGACAACTATTCAAACGATGACTGTTCCTCAAACGATAAAGATTCAAACGGTGGACTGTTCCGTTTGAATCAAAAATTTCAAACGATAGAAATTTTCAAACGGCAGACATTTTTCAAACGACAGCATCCATATTTCAAACGATGGACTTAAATTTTCAAACGACAGACCAGATTTCAAACGGTGACGTTAGCAATTTCGCGAAAATTTCAAACGGTACACATGATTTATATCGGTTTTAGGTCGAATTTCGTTTTCAAACTTTCAAGGATTGATTATTAGTGAATTTCGTTTGACATATGATCGTTTCAAGCCATTTTAACCAGTTCTCGCGGTTAAAAACAGAAAAGAAAGGTAGAAGTGAGATAATCCGATGATTTCAAGCTGATTTCGGTATGAACTCCTCGTCCTGAGCTCTGATACCACTTGTTGGATCGTGTACGTGACCCTGAAAGTCAGTTAAGGTAGTTCAACATCATGTGTAAAGGCGGAATCAATGCACATAACGTCCAAAACAGCTCTAATCCTTTTAACTTTTCTTTTCTGATTAATAAACGTGCTTATACAAAGTTTTCTGATGAAAAACCGGCAGCACCTCCCTACTTGTTCCAACCGTTCCGTACCGTTCCGTTTGAAATGAACCTATCACATCCCTATTTATAGATAAAGACCCTTCCGTTTGAACTTGGTTCAAACGGAACCCTATGTTTCAAACTTTGAACTCAAACGGAACCCTATTTCAAACGGAACCCTTGTTCAAACTATGGTTTCAAACGGAATCCTCTAAAACACTTCCTAAATCACTAAATAAAACCCTAATTTGACATATAAGCTCCAATTATGACTTTCTTGATCTAAGACTTGATGAAGATGAAGTCAACAGACATTCTTGTGCATCAACAATTATAACAGAAGAAATATTTTTTTCTGCAGCTTCACACTACCGAGAATCGATGATCTATTCGATCAACTTCAAGGAGCTCGATTCTTTTCCAAGATCGATTTACGTTCAGGATATCATCAATTGAAAGTATAGGAAGAGGACATTCCTAAAACTTCTTTCAGAACAAGGTACGGTTATTATGAATTTACAATCATGCCATTTGGTTTAACCAATGCCCCAGCCGCATTTATGGACATGATGAACAGGATATGTAAACCATACCTGGATAAATTCATAATTGTCTTTATAGATGATATTTTAATTTACTCTAAGAGTAAGGAGGAACATGCGGAGCATTTGCATATACTTCCAACATTGTTGAGAAAAGAAAAGCTTTATTCTAAATTCTCAAAATGTTTTTTTTCGAATTCTGGTCACAAGAAGTGCAATTCCTTGGACACTTGGTTAATCATGAAGGAATTCATGTGGATCCCACAAAGATCGAGGCGATTACCAAATGGAAAGTCCCTGAGTCACCAACAGAAGTAAGAAGTTTTCTTGGATTGACAGGATATTATAGACGTTTTATTCAAGATTTCTCTAGAATAGCCATTCCATTAACCAAACTGACTTGCAAATCAGTTAAGTTTGAATGGGGACCAAAACAAGAGGAAGCATTTAGGATTTTGAAACAAAGGTTAACCAACGCACCCATACTTACGTTGCCTGAAGGAACTTAAGACTTTGTAGTCTATTGTGACGCGTCTAAGTTAGGATATGGATGTGTGCTGATGCAACGTCAAAAGGTAATTGCTTATCCTCTAGACAGCTTAAGAAACATGAATAGAATTATACAACCCATGATCTAGAGTTAGGAGCCATAATTTTTGCCCTTAAGATTTGGAGACACTATCTTTACGGTAGTAAGTTTGTTATTTTCATAGATCAAAAGAGTTTAAGATATGTCTTCGGACAAAAGGAATTAAATATGAGGCAAAAACGATGGATGGAAATTCTTAGTGATTATGAATGTGATATCCAATATCATGAAGGAAAAGCTAATGTTGTAGCTGATGCTTTAAGTCGAAAGTATCATGAAAAACCAAAACGAGTACGCTCTCTCAGACTAAATTTTTAGATAGATTTAAATAAGCAAATTAGAAAGATACAGGAAACAACAATCAAGGACGATGCTGAAGATTTAAAAGGAATGATTAAGGAATTAGAAAAAGGAGCAGATGGAATTTGGAGATTCCATAAGAAAAGGATCTGGATACCTATTCAAGGAAACCTACGAAACCTAATCCTAGAAGAAGCCCATAAGTCTAAGTATACGATACATCCCGGTAGTGATAAAATGTATCAAGACTTAAGAAAGAATTTCTGGTGGATAGGAATGAAAAAGGATATAGCAAATTATGCTGCTAAATGTTTAACATGTTCCCAGGTTAAAGCTGAACATCAGAAACCTTCAGGACTACTACATCAACTGGAGATGCCAAGTTACCCAAGACACGAAAAGGTAATGATACAATCTGGGTGATTGTAGACAGATTAACCAAATCTGCTCATTTCTTACCAATGAAGGAAAATTTTAGTATGGAACAACTAGCCAAGTTATATGTAAGTGAAATAGTTTCATTACATGGAATTCCTTTATCTATTGTGTCTGACAGAGACAACCGTTTTACTTCTCATTTTTGGACAAGTTTCCAAAAAGCAATGGGAACTAGACTAAACTAAGCACAACTTATCATCCTCAAACGGACAGACAAAGTGAAAGGACAATTCAGACAATGGAAGATATGCTTAGAGCCCGTGTAATTGATTTTGGAAGAAATTGGGATGATCACTTACCTCTCATAGAATTTTCTTACAACAACAGCTATCATACTAGCATCAATGCAGCACCATTTGAAGCACTATATGGACGAAAATGCCGAACACCAGTCTGTTGGGCAGAATTTAGAGAAAAACAACTGTCAGGTCCTGAGATTGTCCAAGAAACAACTGACAAAATTATTCAAGTCAAGGAAAGACTGAAATCAGCATGAGATCGTCAAAAGAGTTATGCAGATAACAGACGAAAACCGTTGGAATTTCAAGTTGGGGACAAGATATTGTTAAAAGTTTCTCCATGGAAAAGAGTTGTCAGATTCATTAAAAGAGGAAAGCTAAGCCCAAGGTATGTTGGACCTTTTGAGATTATCAAAAGAATAGGACCAGTAGCTTATCAGCTACAATTGCCAGAAGAAATGGCAGGAATACATGATGTATTTCATATATTTAACCTCAAGAAATGCTTAGCAGATGAATCATTGGTAATACCTCTTCAAGACATAGAGGTAAACGAAAAGCTTAAGTTCGTAGAAAAGCCTATTCAGATTGAAGATAGAAAGATCAAGAATCTCAAACACAAGAGATTAGTTCTTGTCAAAGTAAAATGAGATTCAAAAAGAGGACCAGAGTACACATGGGAGCTAGAGTCAGAAATGCAAAAGAAGTATCCACACCTATTCCAGTGAATCTCAAGGACGAGATTTAAAACAAGGTGGAGAGGATATAACAACCCTCAAAAACACCCTAAACCACTCCTTAAACGAGAAACCAGACCCACATAACTTTAATTTTTATTAAAAACAAAGAAAATCATTAATTTCTTTCGCTCGCGGGGCGCGACAGGGAGACGTAGGTTTCTCGCGGGGTGCGACAGCCCATTGTGTGCCGGAACCATCTTAGCGCCACATGTCCAGATGCGTGTCAAGCCTAGACTAGCCACTCGGCAACCCTAGCCGTAGCTAGGGTGCCCTCGTGGGGTGCGAGCGGCAGACCCCAGCGGGTCACGGGGCGCGAGGGAGCTCCGATGCAATTATAAAAGGAGCTTCAGTTCAGCTTTCACAAATCGTTCATCTCTTTTCTTTCCCTCTGTCCCTATAGTGTGAAAATAATAGCTCAATATTATACCCCTAAAACACGAAGCTCTGCCACGTTGCAAGTATTTTAACCCCCGATCACTAATTCGTTACCCTACCTGATTGATTTAGGACCCACCAACGCATGTAGAGGCTCTGCCTGACTAAGTTCGTTGGGGTTTTGTCTCGTGTTGTAAGGCTAAAGTGACTCGGGTTATTTTACTAACACGTGTGCATTGTATGTTTTTAATAGAAAATAACCAGGAAAAATCAACAGGAAGGTGTAGAAATACGTAAGTCTACAATGTGAGTCCATTCTCTTTTCTCACAGTTTGTGAGTCATTCTCCTTTTGTCAGATTTTGTGATGCCATTTCAAATGTTTTACCACTCTAAATGTTTATCAGTTATAATTACAATGATTAAGTCTTTGTATTCTACAATTGCGGCTAGTATTATAGGGTTTGTATACAGTACTTGATAACCTTCACAATTGGGTACGGGTATCCAATGTGTGACATGACCATAGTTACAGATCCGTCGAGTGACAAGTACTGAATGAGTAATTGGGTAGATATAAACATTGTAATCGCTCTTAATACTATAAAGTTATAAAAGCTTATTTTGATTAAACTGAGATGCACTCGCCAGTATTTCTTGCTAATAAAATATTTTTAAAACGCGTTTCAGGTAACTTGATTTGAGAGCTATTAGAAGCCAACTATGGAGCATTGAAGGCTTAAAGAAAGTGGCTATAAAAGTTACCTAAATAAAAGTTTATGTTTTTCAGCAACTAGGGTTTATCCCTATAAAGATGTTATGAATGAAACATGGGTTTTATCCCATTTGTTTATTATAAAAGTTTGGTGTTTTGAAACTCTCAAATTCATTTCCTAACTACGATTCTGATGTTTCATTTCCGCTGCCAAATTAATAAACACCGATACCACTTGACTGGTTCGCGGCTCCCGCTCCCGGGGTAGGGGTCGGGGGTTGCGACATTAAATTACCAAATTACCCCTATAATTAAAAAATAAATAACAAAACTAATTTATTTTTAGTTTTCTCTTTCTTATACTCTTATCTCTCTCATTTATCTTCCTCTCTAAACACCAGGCCTGCATTTCTCCCTCTCATTTTTCATTCTCTCTCTCTCTAAACCTAAACCACCTTCATCCCACCACCACACCCTTTTAATACTCACCCTTTTCGGCAACATCAATTTGACGTCTGCAACCAAAGTATCCTCTTCTCGCTGCCCACCGTCAACCACCGCCCCACCGATGCTCCTCCTCTCCCCCCGTCCCACTTTCCTCCACCTTCACACCCCCCAGAATCTCACCCCACCACCATCATCCATTCAAACCACTACCTCCACCTTCACATTTCCCTAAAACCCTACTCAATTTACTCCCTACCGTACCATATCCCATTCTCGCAGTCGCAAGCTCTGGTGACAGTGGCACAAGTGGTGGTGGCTCAAGCAACTGGTGGGACCCATGGTCTGGCGGCGGTGATGACGATAACAACAACAATGACAACAATAACAATACAAAACATATTTTTTATAGTTTAATTCTTGTGCTAATAATTCAAATTGCTTATGGGGCTTATGCGATTGATTCCGGAACTGAAATGGGTACAGATGATGATGAAGTGATTGTGTGGGAAGTGAAATGGGGAAAAAGGATGAAAACTTGTGGCTAATGATGTGGCATATATGTTTGTTGTTCCGTCTGTGAGACGGGTTTGGTGGCCGTTGCAGTCGGGTGGTAAAGGTGTTGAATGGCAGTGGTGGGGATGATGGTGGGGCAGTGGTGGGGATGGTGGCTGTGCGGTGGTGTTTATAGAGAGAGAAAAGTGTGTAAAGATGAGAGAGAAAGTGTATGTAGGTGTGTGTGCGTGTGTGTGTGTTTTATTAGATATATGTAATTATTTATTTATATATACATTATATATTAAAAGTTTATGCATTAAAGACTTGTTCATTGTACTTATTTGCATTTAAGACTTGTAGTTTGTGTGTAAATGACCAAATTACCTTCATAGTTAACAGACTTGGTGGTTGAAGTTAGAAAATTGGACTCAAATGGTTAAGAAAAATGACTATAGGAATTCAGGACGTTTAACATTTTAATTTTAAACTCAAATGATTAAAACCTCTAAAACACATAATATAAAATTAAAAAAACTAATTTACCCATTAATTTTCTTGTCAAATGACCTAAAGCAGTTAATATACTTTTGGGCTAAATGTATTGTTGTACGGCAAATGGGATTTGTTGGTATTCGATCACACTTGTTACTAAACCCCTTTCTCACTAATCCACACTCGATTCTTCTTCGTCTCAATTTCAACAAACCAAAAGTAATCAAATCAAATTTTGCAACTGTTAGCGCTATTTCTACATCATCCGCCATGGTCAAAGCTATTAGGGTTCATGAAGTTGGTGGTCCTGAGGTCTCCCTTTCTTATCCTACTCTCCGTTATGAATTCTCTTTTCTTATCAAACACAATTAAGCTTTTGCAGACTGATCAAGTGGAATTATAACGGTTTATTTGAATAATTTGAAGTTTCTGGTTATTTCAATCTATATATGATACTGATGAGAATTGTTCTGTTGGTGTACTTACTTGCTGATTGATGGAAATAAGTAGACTGTTTTTGCTTATTTTTTTGAACTTGTTGATTGAAGACAAAGGGGGTAGGGATGTAGGATATGCTTTACAATTTTAATTGTAGGGGTGTGGATTTCTGACATAACACAGGAATTCTTGGGTTCGGGTTTAGTCTCGACGGATTTGGTCAGTTTCGGGTTGACCTGTATAACGTGTTTATTTCTTAAAATTGTGTTATATGTCATAATTAACATTTAAACTGAATTGGTGTTTTATGTCAAAATTTAAAAGATAAAAGAGAATTGAGCATCGGGGTTTTTGCGATTATTTTATATACATGTGTATTTTTTGTTGTGATTTTGTAACTTTAGAGTAGGGGTGGCAAAATGGGTGGGTTGGGTAGGTTTGGGTAATGGGTTAGGATGGGCATGGGTTAGAATGGGTTTGGGTTAAGATGGGTTTATTAAGAGATGGGTTAGAATGGGTTTAGGTCAAGATGGGTTTTTGTCAAAAAATTCAAAAAAAATCAAAAAAATTAAAAAAAAAATAAACAAAATTAAAAAAAATTCAAAAAAATAAAAAAATTCAAAAAAATTCAAAAAAAAAATCAAAAAAATTAAAAAAAAATTCAAAAAATTCAAAAAAAATCAAAAAAATTCAAAAAATTTCAAAAAAAGTTTCTTGGGGCGTATCCTGTCTTTTCTTTGCATGTGCATTAGTAAAATATGAAATACTTGAAACCCTTGGTCACAGTCTAGAATCTCAAATGAAAAGTCAAAGTCAATGCAAGGTATTAAGGAACAATTCCCAAACTATTTGAGTAGTTGACATACATACATGTAGGGTGCAAACGAGCCGAGCTACTCGAGCTCGGCTCGAAAAAAAGCTCGAACGAGCCGAGCTTAAACAAGCTCGAGCTCGAGCCTAAAAACAAGCTCGTTTAGTAAACGAGCCCGAGCTTTGCTTATCGAGCTTTGCTCGTGAAGGTTGAGCAAGAAGGCGAGCAACAGAATAGGAGGAGTTGCCACCATCGCCTGTATCAGCCATAAAGTCAAACCAAAAGTCATCCTTTTCCCTAAAATGGTCATATAGGAAATCTTCTTGTTTAGCCCCTTCACGAGTGCCATTCATTGCAGCCTACAAAATGAGTCATACTTGGCAACCCATAAACAAAAGAAAACAGAAGTAATAGTCAAGAAAAAAAGAAAAAAAAATAGAATTAAAATATCTAAGACCTGCATCATGCGCATATCAAATCGCCCCATAAAAACAGTTACAGACACAAGGAGGTCAAAAGCAGTCTTGAATAGATCTGCTGATGTCCTGAAACACAATATTTATTTATTTATACCCCCATTTATAAGTATAAACACCATATGCATGAATGTAAAGAGAGTGGATATACCCTGAGTACCAAGGAACCATTTCCAAGAACTTAGGCTTCCGTTGCTCATCCTTCAACCTCTCGATTTCTTCGTCTGATAGAGGGTGGGTAAGAGCCCATCTGATGTAATAAAGACAGATAATTAATAAGATGACAAAATACCAGCACAACATCTAGACCAGCTTACCCAGTTGATCTTTCCACGACAAAATTAGCAATATATAGACTGATAAACGTTGCCCATAATGTGTATATCGGCGAAAGTTCACCTGAAGACTAAAATAAAACACAGAAACCAAAGAAAGTTGAATCACAACCTGATAACAGACATCAAATACAGCAAAAAAAGAACCTGTACCTCTCCAAATACAGTCCACTTAAAAAGAAGTGGATGATCACGGGCCGACCCAACTTGAGCAAACCAAGATTTGCATTCATCTTTAACCAGCAATTCACTTCGCTCTCCAGTTTTCCAAAGAGAATCTTTTCGCCCAAATGTGCTGCTTTCATTCAAAGCATAATTTCCACACATGCTATAAAACACACAACAGGCTATACTTATCACCTACACAATTAGCAATTCAAGCCCATGAGAACAATGTTTAACATGTGTAACAAATGGCCATTATAGTTAAACCTACACAATTAGCAATTCAACCCCACATTTAAAATAATTTATTTTCATGTGGGCAATCTAGGAACTTAACCAAACTTTTAACAAGGCAATCGGGGTGGGGGCATACGCCCCTGCTTCATACCCGACCGACTAAAAACAAGATGCATGCCTTGAAACGCGCTATTTGCGCACTCCCCTCACATCTTCAAACATTAAAAACACAACACATTGTAACACACAATACAATAAAAGATCTTCAAACACATTTTTTTAAAGAAAAAAGCCCAAAAAACCATTATTTAGCATTTAGCAACTTTAATAGATTTGGATCATGACTAAACTGTGTTGGGCCAAACAATGGGAAATCATGTATGGAAAAAGAGTCCAGTCCAGTCCAATCACAAGGGGTCATAGATCATAAAACCAATCAATGTCAAAAGGATTCATTCATATTCCACTCACACCACCCTCTCTTTTTTTCAATATCCCTGTTTTACCCCTGCCTCCTATCTTACGTTTCATGTAAATACTTACCACCTGTATGTTACAAAATCAAAAATTTGGGATGTAATAGTTATCTCTAACCAACAACCACAAGTTAGCAGCAAGCAAGCATGCAAGCAAAGAGCATCTCAGCTTTCAGCAAATATCAATAAACATTGCAGAAGCCACCAGAGCCCATTTTCATGCCAATGTTCCTTTTTCAAACCTCGACTCCATATGTTTGTTCTTCTTTAAGAGCTCGAGCTCGACCCCACGTCATCATTATATAGTTTTTTGCTCATTAAAAACCGATTAGTACGGAATAACATATGGCAAAGCACAAACAACAAAAACATGTCAATCCAAACGTCACAACCGAGTAAGCAAATCATCAAACACTTGGTGGGCATGAAACCATATTTTCTAAACTAAAGCAATTTCAACATTTTCACCATCAGAAAACTTCAATTAAAAGGCAACGCAAGTGCAATTTCTTCATTTAGTTACAAGAACTACAATCACACAATCAAGAAACGCTAATGGTTGTTGCAGAATTACCTGTAAACAGCTAAAAAATCGTCTTCAAAGGTTGATTGTGCGTAGTAGAGAGGGTGTTAACGTTTAATATGGTGATGCGTCTTCACGTGATGACGAGGTTTGAAATCGACGAAGATGGTGATTTAATCCACGAAGGGGATTCAAAGGCGTCTGCCGTTTCCATGAAGCTGATGTGTTTTAGGTTGGATAGTGAAAAACCCATCCTGGCCCATGTTAGAATTTAGATGAGTATTTTAAAACCCATTCTAACCCATCTTGACTAAATTCTCAGCCCATTATGACTTATTTCATTTTTTAAAAAGACCCAAAATAACCCAAAATATCATGGTTGGGTTTTTGTTGCCACCCCTACTTTAGAGTATAGATATGCAAAGGTATAATAAAAGAAAATTTGGGTTAAATGGGCCGGGTTCATACTGACCCGAAGGGTGCCCAGATTTCCTTCTTCAATATCAACCTGCAAAAACTCGTGTCTGTGTTTATGGCAAATAGCGAAAAGGTACCTATATGCTACATGGCGAATAACGATAAATAGCGGGCGCTATTTTATAAATAGCGATACACTAGAAATTAAAAAAAAATATTATATGTATACTATATCAAAATACCCCATATTTTACAATTTACATGTATATTTAACAAAAACCTAAAATCCAGCTATTTTATAGCTATATTTAATCGATATTTATATTTAAAAAAGAAAACTGAAATCCCGCTATTTATGGCTACATACCCACCCTATAGCGCGACCTTTGACCTATACGCTAAGCTATTCGCTATAGCGACCGCTATTGACAACTATTGTGTC
The DNA here is from genome assembly GCA_030545235.1 of Helianthus tuberosus. NCBI lineage: Eukaryota > Viridiplantae > Streptophyta > Magnoliopsida > Asterales > Asteraceae > Helianthus > Helianthus tuberosus. Next base: position 70,259 of record JARYGA010055905.1, read on the forward strand.
TGTCGTGTTTAGATTATTCAGTTTTTTAAGACTTAAGAGTACTTGTTACACGTTTTTAGCAGTGTTAACATCTACATTTTGACATCCAGATTATGTAAATCTTCTTTATCAGGAATGGAGGCAGCATTACGTTTTATATAAAAGCAGTCTAGTATTTCATAGTCATGAAAAACATAGTGCATCTCTATTTGTTTTGTTATTGTCTGGCTTACATTCTGGTCAATTATTCAGTTTTAGAATGTGTTTTTCTTGTTAAGTGTTTAATCAAATCTTTACAGGTCCTGAAATGGGAGGATGTTGAAATAGGGGACCCAAAAGATGGGGAGATTAGGGTGAAGAACAAGGCCATTGGGTTGAACTTTATTGATGTATATTTTCGTTCGGGTGTCTACAAGGCACCTGCAGTTCCATTCACACCAGGTTTGATCTTATTGTTATATAATGATATCGAATACTGAGAGCTCTATACATGATTGGTTATATCTATAATGCATCTGTTAGAGAGTGTTTTCTGGACTTTTAGTTTACTATTTTGAAGTATTGGTGGATACATGTTTTCTTAAAGTAGACAAATTTTTATGTGAAGGTATGGAGGCGGTGGGAGTGGTGACAGCTGTTGGTCCGGGGCTAACGGGGCGGCAAGTGGGAGATGTTGTGGCGTATGCTGGGAATCCAATGGGAGCATATGCTGAAGAGCAGATACTTCCTGCAGATAAAGTTGTACCCGTCCCTTCTTCTGTTGACCCAATTGTAGCAGCGTCTGTTATGCTTAAGGGAATGACTGCTCAGTACTTGCTCCGCCGTTCCTTTAAGGTCAAATTTCCTTTTATTATAATTCAGAAGTTTGTTTAAACGGGTGATTATAGCCTAAAGGGGAAACGGTTCGAGTGGGTTGCGAGCCTCTTTCTAATACTTACAACCATTCTATTAATATATTTCAAACTTATCTACAGAAAAAATTTCAAACTGCATAATATAGCCCGCGGATAATCCTTACGGGTAGCAAGTCATCCTAAGTTTATTTAAAAGTTAGATTATTATCGAAATAATATAATTCTGTAATCATAATTCAAACACTAATCATGTACAGGAAGAAAAGAATTTGTATGGGTCTACCCAACCCAACCCGACCCGTTTGTGTTCTCGCTGATATATTTGTATTTGCACAGGTAGAACGTGGACATACAATCCTTGTGCACGCAGCAGCTGGTGGAGTTGGATCACTATTGTGTCAATGGGCCAATGCACTTGGAGCTGTTGTCATTGGAACAGTTTCAACCAACGAGAAGGCTGTTCAAGCCAAGGAAGACGGGTGCCACCATGTCATCGTCACCAAACAAGAAAATTTTGTTGAATGCGTTGCTGACATCACATCCGGCCAAGGGGTTGAAGTAGTCTACGACTCTGTTGGGAAAGACACCTTTGAGGTATTTTGAGCTTCTATTAACGTAGTGGCAAATGGGGGGGTTGGGTAACAAGTTAAAAAGATTGTAACTTTATTGGTGGAAAGAGGCTGGGTACTTTGCTCATGGAAATTGTTGTTTCAGGGATCGTTAGCGTGCTTAAAAACCCGAGGCTACATGGTGAGCTTTGGGCAGGCATCTGGTACGCCAGACCCCGTACCGTTGTCAGCACTTGCATCTAAATCGCTGTTCTTGACACGGCCTTCTCTCATGCATTACACTGCCAAACGAGACGAGCTGCTAGAAACTGCTGGTGAAGTATTTGCCAACATTTCAACTGGGGTTTTACGGGTTCGGGTTAATCACAAGTACCCTCTGTCTCAAGTGGCTCAAGCCCATTTGGACCTCGAAAACCGAAAGACCACAGGATCAGTTGTGTTGATACCGGATGGGGTTGACCTGTAAGTTCCTGATGTGCTACCTTTTTGTACTTTGTTTATTCAAGTGTTTGTTTCAGTGTTTCTTGTCCTAAAAGCATTGTTGGTGAATTGTAATATGGTCTAACACTATCTTTGTTAACATGTGGTGTTTTATTTCGTGTCGGCGTGTCAACCCTACGCGTCAGCCTACTTAGGCCATCCACTATAGGAGGTTCCAAGACTAGCTCCACCTTAGCACTCCTCCATCGTGCCAGGTTGGAACCAAAATCGGTCCCAAAAACACACCCTCTCTCTCCTCCCTTAACTCATAAAACCCGTTTTTGAGCTTTTTTTTGCACAAAAATGGCCACCATGCCCTCTCTCCTCAAAACCCCCCAAAACCGATTATTATGGATGCTCTTACATGTCACGAGAATTAATATTTTTTTTTAACCCGGCGAATTCTTTCAAGTAGAAAAACATCATGTACAAGTGTGTAAACGAGTGACTTGCTCATGAGCTATTAGAGATTGACTCGCTAAAAGCTTGGATCAAGCCTAGCTTAAAATCTGTCATTTTCAATTACGTCGGTTGTGTGCACCAATCCTAAGGCTCTTTAGTGGTGTGATGATTAATTTGTTTTACGCTATATAATGTACCTGCGTGTAATGACCCAAGTCACTCATGGGCTAATCCAGATTAGCTTGCTAAAAGCTTAAATCAATGCAACCTTAACGAACTCAAGCTTGAGTCAAAATTGGTGCTTATTCAATAAACGAGTTATAGTTTCGTGTGTCTAAAGGAACTCGTTATTTATGTATAAACAAGGAGTATATAGAGTTTAAAAAAAAGGTTTTAAGGGGTCAAGCGAGATTGAAAGGTATTGGAGGAGGCCATTTACAACGCTCAAGTTATTGTCTCTTTTGCCAAAAGAATATAAAACTTGTATAAACTGATATAAATATTATGGATCGCATTACCCACTCGGATTGCTTTAGCAAGAAGGGATATACAAACACATTCTCTTTTTTGCTTGGGAGGCTTTCTTACTAAACAGGTTTTGGGCTTAATGAATAATATTAAGTTTCATAATTTTTTTTTATGGGTATTCTCGTATATGTTTTTGGGTATGCTATGTATAAAACCGAAAAAAAAAAATTACACTGCGAATACGAATACGGGGTTGAGCCGTAACCTGTGCTATGGCTCATTCTACATTGGTTCAGCCCCTGTATCAAGCCCAGCCGCATTGCGGTGATAGTAATTCAAGTTATACACGAATCACATATAAAAAACGTAATGTATTGTTTTTGCAAGATGATTTCTTAATTCCAAGGCTAAATTAAATGTATCGATCATAACTTTGTAATGTGTTTATTTAAAAAACACCTTTTAGTTGATTTGATTCAGTGTTAAAGTGTCTTGACTTTCATCTTATATTTATTATATTATTCCCATTATTTTATCTGATCAGAACTTTACCACTTTAGTGTATTTTTGTTTCACTAACGAAAAATACATGTTGAAACAAATTTTTTTTTTTAACTTTTTGGGGACGTCTTTTTAGCTCTATAAGACTGGGAGGTGTGGGATTTGAGTTGGGTGCATTGCTCGACACGTGGCGAGTGTGGGCTCCACCAGACCACCCAAAAAAATGGAGTGTGGAAGCGGCGTGGCCAGGCCGGCGTGTGGTGACCCGTTGATTATTTTATATTTTTTATATAATAAAACACAAACTTACATTAATTTTTTTTAAAAGTTACATAACATCCTAAAAAATTTAAAAAAACTACATATTAAATCCTAAAAAATAAAAAAAATTAGTTACTAAATCCTAAAAAAAATAAAAAAAATACAAACTTCGGTAAATACTAAAGTGGGGAACCCACTTAGATTCCGAATTCTCATCGTGCCTCCACTCGATCTTCGCGATCTCCACTCGATCGTTGTGGCTCAAGTCGCCCGCAGGGACACGGTCGAAACAAACTTTAAACCGATCCAACTTCGGTTTGAGTTCACGCCACTTGTGTTGGCGCGCGTTTAAATCGTGACGTGCGTTCCCAACATGTTGTTGGTATTGCTGAAACGCTCGTCCCCAATACGCGGTTTGACCGCGTTGTAGCGTACGTTGGGCATCGACAATCCAAGCCAGCCACCTCACCTCTCCCTAACGGCTAGCCCAAACGGTCATCTCCCGCCAGCCAATCCAAGCCAGCCACCTCACCTCTCCCCCCGCCCCCCGCCAGGCTTCAAAGCCACGCCAACGGGGCAACGTCGTAGCCAACGCTGGCCCGGTGTGATTTAGCCAGCGTTGCCTGACATCCCCCGCCCCAACCAACGCCCCACACCCACTAGTCTAAGAATGGCATATGGTATCCACATCTTTTGTTCCTATAGGTCCGTCCCTACAGGTTATCAAGTTGGTTCCTATAGAGTTAAAATAAAAAAATGGTTTTAATGTTTACGGATGACATGTCGTTCCACCAAGTTTAAAATCTATTATTTTCTTTTATCATCTACGGGGACGTTTTGTCGTCCCAATAGGTCAACGTTTTTCAGAACTAGATGTATTGAAACTAGAGATGGTTTCTAAAAACATTAAAAAAATAATTTGACGTGTGGGGACGACAAGTCGTCCATACAGGATTAAGGTAATTTTTTTAGTTTAAAATCTATAAGATCAATATGTCGTCCTTACATGTTAATTTTTAACGCATTTTTTTTTGTTTTTACAATTATTACCCTGTGTTTTAAACCTGAATTCTGACAACATAAAATTGCAAAACCACATGTTATAGTAAACATTCAAAATACAAAATATTGGTCCTAGTTATCAAGTTCAAGCTTCAAAATAAACAATAGTTATCGAGTACAAACTTTAGATTAAAAGTTTAATGCAAATATCCAATTGTTAATCACCATTTTCGTCAATTTGACGCATTTTTCGTTTCAATACATCAAGTCGGCATTGAAATTGTGTATCCATTTGTTGCATTTGAAACTCATGTTGTTGTTGTAGTAGTAGTTCCATTATTGCTTTGTTTTAGAATGGTCGCACTTGCACTTGTTGTTGTTGCTGCATTTCTTGTATTACTTGTCGCATTTGTTGGATTTCTTCTTACATTTCTTCCAACTGTTGTTGTTGTTGTTGTCGTGGCGGGGGTATGAACTCGAAATTTCATGAGTGACATTTTTAACACCACGACCAATACCGCGTATGTGCCCATTCCTATGACCAAGGCACTTTTGAGTACCTCGAGTTCATCAACTGGTGATGTATCATCCACATCTCTCGACGCTTTAGTTAACTCGTCTTGAATTTTACCCTACATTAAAAGATACATTATATTTTTTTACTAGAATTGATAAAACTAACCTTTTCCATCATTAAAATTTAAAGAATAACAACTCATTTATTTCAATAGGATGAGAATCATTACAAAACACTAAGGGTCTGTTTGGTATGAGGTAATGGAATTGACGAGAGAATGGAATGAACGGGGTAATGGAATGGAGAAGAGAAAGAAATGGAACATTACCATTCCACTGTCATGTTTGGTTATACATGCAGTAAAGGAATGAAATATTATAAATATCGAAAATACCCCTGCTTTATATGTATAGGTAATATATAAAATCATTTATATGATTTTAGAAATTTTGACTATTTCACATTTTCACTGACACATGACAAGAATAATACGATCATAATCTTCATATTTATAATCATTTAAATGGATCAATTCAATAATCCCAAGAACAACTTCAACTTCATACTTGTATTATGCTATTTAATATTTACTTCAAAATCTCAAAACTCAAGAGCAACTTCTGGAATTAGCATATATGGTGGAAGAACCAATTCAACAAAACAACAGCGTATAAACACAATTAAAACAGCAAAAAGCATAAATTCTTCAACACAATTAAATCAAATTTTTATCAAGTGAAATCAAGCTTTGAGTAAACACCATAACTAACTTGGTATGAACACATGAATTTCAAAAACAGACATACAAGATCACTCTGTTTCAATATATTGTTCCTGCACGGCGTCAATTTTGTCCTACTTTTGGCGACGCCGCCACCGGTGGGGGCTAGGGCCTTGATAAGTGCGTCGGTGGGTGTGGTCTTTCCGTGGTCCACATAGCCGATAGTTCCGATGCTGATATGAGGTTTAGTTCACTCGAATTTCCAAGAGTAATTTAGACGGTGAGAGTAAAACGGCGGTGTGATGAGTGGCAGAGTAACAACCGGAGTTAAACCAAAGTTGTGAAGAAATAGGTGGGTGGGGATTTGAAAACAATGGAAGAAAATAGTAATTTTGAAGACACCAGTAATTTGGAGGAAGAAGACGAACCGAGATGACGAGGAAGGGTTTTTTTTACAAAGGTGAGATTATGATTCGGGGAAGATGGATAGAGTGAAAGGAGGGGAGGGCAAAATCGACATATAGATAAAATATGGAACGGAATGAAAAAAAAGAAGGGGGGGTCGCAGGAATACTTTAGATGGAATGGAATGGAATGACTTAGGTAATGCTTGATTACATTCCATGTGCCAACCAAACAATCTTATTTTCATTACTCTTGAATGGAGTATTCCATTCCCACCCTGATTATCTCATACCAAACACTACCTAATTATTGCCAGAAAAAAACAGTTCTAGAACACTAAATTTTGGGATTTAAGGTTCTTATTTTTAAAATTTTATGTTTCTTACATTCATATGTGTATTATATACACATAAAAAAACATATATTTTTCTCTACATATAGCCTACATACATGTTTGGTAATTTAACCTACATATGTGTAGGTTATACAAAAAGTGAAAATTTTACATATTTTGTTTTGAATTCTAGTGTAAGAAATAATAAATCTAATATTTGTAACATTTTCATTTACTTTGTAGGTTTTTAGGATTGAAAAAATGAGTGATTCATTATGTTCTGCGTGTTCTCGCAATATTTAGTGTTCTACATAAAACTTTTCCCTATTTCAATAAATGCAACTATACTAACAATATGCTTTAATATCACAACAGCTTCAATTTTCCAACCATAGTATCACAACAACTTCAATTTGCCAACCATAGTTACATATATTATTACATATTTCTTGAAAAGCTCGAATCGAATCAAGTTCTTACTTTCGGGTGAAGGGTTTGGATAACAAAAGCAAATTAAACAAGATTACAATCAGATTCACAAATCATAACTCAAAAGTCAAAGGGTCCATGTTTGACTTTGATGGCCGATGGGTCAACTGATTTATTTTTTAATAGTTGATGTGCTTAAAATGGTCTATTAAAAACTAATTAATTTTAACCTAAACAAGACAGGCTATGATTTAAATTTATAAAAACAAACTCTCTAAAACCTAGACCACACAACCGGCAAGTGAACCAATTAGTGCAGTATAGCTAAAGTAAGTCCGAGTATCGAATCCACGAGACTCTACTAACTACCAATACTAGACTCGACTAACTTATCTAAGACTGACTCGACTTAATTGTTTTTATGTTTTGAGGGGGGTTTTCTAATAACCTAATGCAATTTATTTAAATTAACTAAATTAACTAAAGCGGACGGAGACACGAACCAAGACTGAGGATGAATTTAGATGATGGAAAAGACTACCTAGACTGGAATCCTGGATTGTGCTAGTTATGTTTTATTAGGATGTTTGTTACTATGGAACCGGGATCTTATTATGCTAAACCTATCGAGACACCGAGCATGACCCTTGACCTTTCTCAGGAAGACACCTATGGAACTCTAAAGGCTGTTATGGACACCGGTTGGTCTAGACTCCCTCACGGGCTATCTAAGTGATTTATGAAAGTACCCTAATTCGATCCATTCCCTCAAGGGTTGTAAATCTAGGGTAAACTTAGGTTCTTGACTCGACTTGATAGACAACAGTCGATAGGGAAACTAGTTCAGATTCCTCACAAAGACCCTACCTAGCAATTTATCAACATAGACCTAACAATAACCTCGCACCTCACGACTATTGAGATTAGTAGAACACCTAGACCTACTCAATTATGAACTATTGCTTCTAAGGTATATTGGCCAATTGACCCAAAAGATCACAGTGAACTTATAATCTAGCATGAACCAATTATGTGAAAGACATCCACTAAGAATCATACGAAGCAATAAAAGACAATTAAATAATTCTAAGCATGCATATACATCGAACTGATAATCAAGTTGACTACTTTCATAAAGAATCTATAAATAATCAAACATCCATAAAAATCAAAACTTTAACAAATCCATTCATCCAATCTAGGCAATTTATAAAGTTTAGCTACACATCATTAAGAAATCAAGAACAAGTATCATCACAAAGTAGCAAAACATAATCAAAGTAATAAACAAGAGAACAAGTAAACCCAGATGCTGAACACGTGAGCCAACACGATCCCAAGTCTGCAAAAATTCAATTGATGCTTTGTCCAAACTGATTTCAAGAACACCCTTTCGACCATTAGTCTAGCATTCCACCTACTTGCAACTTGCGCGTAGAAGCAACACTGGACTAGGGGGACTTGAAGGGGTATGGTCCCAAATTTCGCACCAGGCCTGGGCGCGAGTGACCATCATCCGGTTCATTGCCCCTACCGACAAAGGACTCACCTATGTTCGTGCGGGCAGGTGCGAACGCGGTTTGCTTTCCCACTCGAGGAAAGATGAGAGGACTCACCTTGTGTATGAAAATGGATGTTTTCGTCAACATACAAGGCTTGAGGTAATCACTGCGGTTACCGCACATAGCGATGCAGTCCAAACCGCATCCTATTGTCAAGACAAGTGGAACTGACACTTTGACTTTAGTGACTAAACCAGCAAGTGGTAAGCCGGGGTGTCGCAACCCCCGTCCCCTAGTTACCCGGGAACGGGCGGCCGCGACCAGTATCAGTGGTATTGGTGTTTATCATTATTTGGCAGCGAAAATTTCATCAAGACCGTAGTTAGGAAATATTTTATCAGAGTAAAACACCACATTTTATAATAATAATTATATTGGGATAAAACCCAAGTTTTCGTTACAAACAGGTTTATGGGGATAAACCCTATTTTATTGAAATAAAACATCTTTATTTAGGTAACTTTTATAGCCACTTTTCCAAGCCTTTAATGTTGTCCAGCTGGCTTCTATTTGGCTTTCACATTTTGTTACCTGAAACGCGTTTAAAAACATTTTGTCAGTGGAAAATACTGGTGAGTGAATCCCAATTTAATCAAAAAGAGTTTTATCATTTAACAGTATTGAGAGCGATTACAATGTTTACATATACATAATTACTCATTCAGTATTATCAATCCTGCCTGGTGGGTCATATTACACAATGGCTAACTCGTTGTCCAATGGTAACGTGTTCCACATTTTGTATACAAAACCCCAAATACCGGCAGTAATTGAAGAATTACAAAGACTCAATCACTGCTAATCACATAGTAAAATATTTAAGGTTTTGTAAAATAGTTTGCAAAGGTTTACAAAAAGGAGACTACTCACATTGCTAACTTAGGGTTTTCCTTTGTGATTTCCTGGTGATTATCTATTAATTATACAATGCACACGCGTTAGTATATTAACCCAAAATTTACATTAGTTATACCCTCCCCGAGACAGAACTCCAACGACTACGTCGGGCAGAACCTCGACAGCCGTTACGGAGTGCTAGATCAATCGGGCAGTGTATCTAATACGTAACCGGGGTTAAAATACTTACAACGAGGCAAAGCTTCGCTATTTTAGTGGGTATAATGCCCATGTATTACTTCTACACTATAGAATTTGAGAGAGAATCGAAAGAAATGAGCGACGGAAACTGAAGGCTGATGACCTCCTTTTATAGGGCTGGTCGACCAGTCTCTCGCGGCCCGCGAGAGTTTTAATGGGGGTCTTCGTGGGCGGCGAGGCCAGCTAGGGTAGGCCCTAGCTTGGCTGAGTCGATCCTAGCTTCCACACGCGTCACGACACGTGGCACCTCAGGGTGCGGCCTGGTGGTTGATCTGTCGCGGCCCGTGTAGGCCCAAGACTATGTCTTCGCGGCCCGCGAGTGATCCTCAGGAATTGTTTTTATTTTATTTTTGTAAAATTAGAGTATTTAGGGTCCATTATTCACATACGGGGTGTATTTTAAAGCGTGTAAGGATGTTCTAAATATTATAGGGGTGTCGGAAAATAATTTAGGAGGGTTGTTATATCCTCCCCACCTTGTTTTAGAACTCATCCTCGAGGTCTACTGGAACAGGTGTGGATATTTCCTCTGCATCTCTGATTCAAGCTCCCGTGTGTATTCTAGTCCTCTCTTGGAATCCCATTTTACTTTGACTAGAACTAGTCTCTTGTGTTTGATATTCTTGACTTTCCTGTCTTCAATTTGTAGAGGCTTTTCTACAAACTTAAGCTTCTCATTTACCTCTATATCCTTAAGAGGTACTACCAGTGATTCATCGGCTAAGCACTTTTTGAGATTGCATACATGAAATGAAATACATCATGTATTCCTGCCATTTCTTCTGGCAGTTGTAGCTGATAGGCTACAAGTCCTATTCTTCTAATAATCTCAAAAGGTCCAACATACCTGGGGCTTAGCTTTCCCCTTTTGATGAATCTCAACACTCCTTTCCAAGGAGAAACTTTCAATAACACCTTGTCTCCTACTTGAAATTCCAACGGCTTACGCCTGTTGTCAGCATAACTCTTTTGTCTATCACGTGTTGCTTTTAGTCTTTCCTTGACTTGGACAATCTTGTCCGTTGTTTCTTGTACTATCTCAGGTCCAGATAGTTTCTTTTATCCAATTTCTACCCAACAGACTGGAGTTCGGCACTTTCGTCCATAAAGTGCTTCGAATGGTGCAACATTGATACTGGTATGATAACTGTTGTTGTAGGAAAATTCTATTAATGGTAGATGATCGTCCCAATTACCTCCGAAATCAATTACACAAGCTCTAAGCATATCTTCCATTGTCTGAATTGTCCTTTCGCTTTGTCCATCCATTTGAGGATGATAAGCTGTGGTTAGATTTAACTTGGTTCCCATTGCTTTTTGGAAACTTGTCCAAAAATGAGAGGTAAAACGGCTATCTCTATCAGAAACAATTGATAAAGGAATTCCATGTAATGAAACTATTTCATTTACATATAACTTAGCTAAATTTTCCATACTGAAAGTCTCCTTCATTGATAAGAAATGAGCTGACTTAGTTAGCCTGTCTGCAATCACCCGATTGTATCATTACCTTTTCTTGTCTTGGGTAATTTGGTAACAAAATCCATTGTTATCAATTCCCATTTCCACACTGGCATTTCTAACTGTTGCAATAAACCTGAGGGTTTCTGATGTTCAGCTTTAACTTGTGAACATGTTAGACACTTGGCAACATAAGCTGCTATATCCTTTTTCATTCCTAATCACCAAAAATTCTTCTTTAAGTCTTGATACATTTTATCACTTCCAGGATGCATTGTATACTTGGACTTATGGGCCTCCTCTAATATACGGTGGCGTAGGTTTCCTTGTTTAGGTATCCAAATCCTTTTCTTATGGAATCTCCAAATTCCATTTGTTCCTTGTTCTAATTCCTTAATCATTCCTTTCAATTTCTCGGTATCACCCTTGATTACTGATTCTTGCGCTTTTCTAATATGATCATTTAAATCTACTTGTAGATTTAATTTAAGAGAACGTACTCTTTTTGGCTTTTCGTGATATTTTCAACTTAAAGCATTGGCTACTACATTAGTCTTTCCTGCATGATACTGGATATTACAATCGTAATCACTAAGAATCTCCATCCAGTATCTCTGTCTCATATTCAACTCCTTTTGCTCGAAGACATATCTTAAACTCTTATGATCGGTAAAAATGGTAAACTTACTACCGTAAAGGTAATGTCTCCAAATTTTCAGAGCAAAAATTATAGCTCCTAATTCTAGATCATGGGTTGAATAATTTTCTTCATGATTCTTAAGGTGTCTAGATGCATAGGCTATAACCTTTTGACGTTGCATCAACACACATCCATAACCTAACTTAGAAGCGTCACAATAGACTACAAAGTCTTCAATTCCTTCTGGTAACGCTAATATGGGTGCGTTGGTTAGTCTTTGCTTAAGTATTCTAAAGGCTTCTTCTTGTTTTTGTCCCCATTCAAACTTAACATGTTTACAGGTTAGCTTAGTTAAGGGAATGGCTATTCTAGAAAAATATCGAATAAATCTTCTATAATAACCGGCCAATCCTAAGAAACTTCTAACCTCGGTTGGTGATTCAGGGGTTTTTTATTTGGTAATTGCCTCAATCTTTGCGGGATCCACATGAATTTCTTCATGATTGACTAAATGTTCAAGAAACTGTACTTCTTCTAACCAAAATTCACACTTTGAAAACTTGGCATAAAGCTTTTCTTTTCTTAATAAACTTAGGAGTGCATGCAGATGCTTTGCATGTTCCTCTTTACTCTTAGATTAAATGAGAATATCATCTATAAAGACAACTATGAATTTATCCAAATATGGCTTACATACTCGGTTCATCATGTCCATACATGCGGCTGAGGCATTGGTTAAACCAAATGGCATGACATTAAATTCATAATGGCCATACCTTGTTCTTAAAGCGGTCTTAGGAATGTCCTCTTCCTGTACTTTTAATTGAAGATATCCTGAGCGTAGATCGATTTTAGAGAAAAATCGAGCTCCTTGTAACTGATCAAACAAATCATCGATTCTCGGTAATGGGTACCGATTTTTAATTGTGACTTTATTCAATTCACGGTAATCAATGCATATTCGCATTGACCCGTCTTTCTTTTTGACAAACAGTATCGGTGCTACCCATGGAGATGAACTTGGCTGTATGAATCCTTTTTCCAACAGTTCGTCTAATTGTTTCTTCAATTCTTGCATTTCTGCGGGTGCCAAACGGTAAGGCGCTTTGGCGATTGGTGCTGTCCCTGGTAGCAGATGAATTCTGAATTCAACTTCCCTGTCTGGCGGTAGTCCTGGTAATTCTTCTTGAAATACGTCCGAGAATTGAGATACTACGGGGATATCTTTCAGTTCTTTTCCTTTAGTATTAATAATTATGGAAATCAAATACACTAATGATCATTTTCTTACATAACTAGCCGTTTTCATCACAGAAATGAATTTTGTGGATCTAGATGGCTTATCTCCTTTAATTGTGATCTTTCACCCTTTGGTGAATTTACTTGGATTGACTTTTGATCACATAGAATACTGGCTTTATTGGCTATTAACCAATCCATTCCTAATACAACATCAAATCCTGCCAAATTCATTGGGTAAAGGTTTGCAATAAACTTTTGATTTAAAAATTCTATTGCTCCATGCAAGATTTTAGTAATCTTAATGGTTTCCCCATTTGCTGTCTCTACTAGACATTCTTGTGGGAGTTTAGTTAATGGCTGATTGAGAAGTTTGCAAAATGAAGTATTAATAAAACTTTGGTTCGCACCATAGTCAAATAATACTTTAACAAAAATATCATTAACTAAAAACGTACCGGCGATCATGTCCGAAATCATCTTGGCTTCTTCTATAGTCAGAACAAATGCTCTAGCATTTTTAGTAGTCTTGTTGTTTGTGGCTGGGGCTAGTTTCGGACAATTTGGCTTAATGTGACCTTGTTCTCCACAGTTGTAGCATTTCCTCTTGTTAGGTTTCTTCCTGCAGTCTTCTTCCTTATGTCCAGATATTTTGCAAAAATTGCAGTATATGGAGCATATTCCAGAATGCTTTCTTTTGCAATACTTGCAGTAAGGTGCAGAAGTAGAACCTACATTTTTCCCACGGTTGGAATTTCCATAGCGAAATTCCTGGGTAAGTTTTTGAGCTAGGTTCTTCCTTTGGTTTTCTTCTTGGGTACGTACTAATTCATCAGTCAAGGTATTTGCTAGTTCTACAACTTCTTCTATGGTTTGAGGTCTAGCTGCCTTGACTACGTGTCTAATCTCACTGATTAATCCCCAGATGTAACGGGAGATTAATACTGGTTCTGGTGATGCAAGGGTTGGTACTATTCTAGCATATTCAACTAATGTAGTAGTGTAACCCTTACTATCCACTCCAGTCATCCTAAGGTTTAAGAACTTATTTGCTATATGTTCCTTTTCATTAGGAGGATATAATTTCCTTTCCACCATATTCTTAAACTCGTCCCATTCCATTTTGTAAACCCTGTCACTTCCCCTAGACTGGAGGATAGTGTTCCACCATTCTAATGCTGAGTTCTTAAACAGATTGGAGGCAAACATTATCTTATCTTCTTCTACGCACTTGCTTATTTTCAAGACTGCCTCAGTCTTTTCTATCCAGCGTAGAGCTGCAATGGCTCCTTCATTGCCCGAGAATTCTATTGGTTTACAAGACCAGAATTCTTTATAAGAACAACCATAAGACATGGTTCTTCTTCTTTTTGGAATGGGCACTTGAAGTATTGGTCCATTGTTTACGCTGTGATCAGGTTCAGTAGGTGGTTGTTTACTGCCATAATTACTTTTATTATCCGCTTCCTTAACTGTTTTGATAATATATGGCATTGCATCTATAATCCCTTGTGCCACTATATATTGGATGGCACTGTTATCTACTTGGTTTCCATTATTATCATTATTCTGGTTTTCCTGATTCACTTCGTTGTCCATCTGGATTGTAAACATTTACCACGTATTAATATCACGAATCAATATTTAATGCAACCAATCACACAACAAGCATATTGGTCATAATTGTCGAACATTGCGACCTTTACTCTATTTTATATTATGTTATGCATCTATATCTATTACAAATACAACTGGAATTGAAAATACAATACTAGTATGCATCCGTAGCTGTTATCTATCTATATATACTAGTTGTAACACCCGTGTGAACACACGGGTATGTTTAATAACGATCGAAATCAAATACTAAAAAACAGATTATAATATATCATTTAAATTATTTGCATTTAGTTACATATCTTTATAAAACAATGTTAAAGACAGTATGTGTTAGGACATAATTTCATCGTTCAAACTGAAATCATTAATGACTCTTTGTGATGCTTTGAAACTTAATGAAATCATTAATGAATCTTTGTTAGGACATAATTTCATCGTTCAATCTGAAATCATTAATCAAAAGTCACAGAACCGTGATTAACCATTGTTTATCTACTTTCATTTAATTCAAACTGAAATCATTAATCACCAAATTATTATTTTGATATATTAAATCACCATATTACAAACACAAATAACAACCTGTAAACAATATTAAAAGCAGGTTCTCTTGTTTTTAGTTATAATTTACCCCAACCGCGCTTCGTAGGGGATTTTGCAATAATCTGTTTTCATGAAAATAGAATACAGGTGCATACTCTGGAGTAACTTTACATACATCTTTCTAAAAGTTTAATTTTTCATGTATATTCTTTTAAGTTTCGGAAACTCTCACAATATCATTTTTACCCATTCAATAGTAGATAAATCAAAAATAGGAAAACAATGATAGTAGATAAATAAAATGAAAACTGATCACACGCGAACAAATAAATAAGTTCACAAAGTCTAAGCACAAACAAATTAGAAAGAACTCAGCGTGCAACCATAGAGCCATTCTTTGTTCTTGTTGTTGGTCTCATTCACAACCCTAATCAAAGACAAATGTACATTAACAAAAATACGTGAGAAATTGAGGAAGTAAAAGTAGAAGGAAAACTGGAACATATTACCTATGCCCTCCCAATTTATAGAATTTTTGGTAAATAAAATATAGTAGAGTTTATATAACTCAACAATGTATTCAAACTAAAATACACATAAGCGTCTATTGAGGTTGCGTACTTACCTTTTCTCCCATAAATGGAAGGTTTTATACTCTAAATAACATGATGTCTTCATTAGGATAGATTTTTATAGAATAAAAGTAGAATGAAAACTGGAACATATTACCTACGCCCTTCTCATCATGTGCTCGAGATAAATAAGATTAGTGCCTTATAGCTCCATATCAAGTACCCTGCATCACAAAAAAAAAACTAAATCAAACGAAATCACAAATACCAACCTATTTACTAAATCAAACGAAAATGTGGAATAATTTGTTATTCTAAGTACCCTGCTCCATACCAGGTACCCTCGCCGGCCCTAGGCCTCTCCCCATACCGAGTAGTCTTAGGAGAAGAACCAAATTAGGTTAGGATATACTTTTATTTTAATGAACCCCAAAATAATAACCCAATTGGCAAAGGCCCAATACCAACCGTAGTTCTTCTTCTTGCCCCTCTTATTGATCAGTTGTAGAATCACAAAGTCAAACACAACTAATCCAGATCAATAAAAGAAATATGTATAGATCATAAGAAGGCTGACTGGGGTGTACTACTAAAATATGAAACCAAAAGAATAGTTGAAACATCTATTGACTAATTTAAAATTTAGAAGAACCTGACTTCTTGTAATATATTAATAAATATTTTTGCATGCAACCAAAAGAATAAGAAAGAAAAAACAAAAGCAATTCATTATTCGTAAATTCAACATTTTGATTTCTCTCTTTCATTTTTCTTCTTTTTTTTTTTTGTGAAAGGGCTACTGTACCTCAACATACATGACTGGCAAACCCCAAAATTATGTGGTAACATGTACTTTCTCAATACCAAAATCAAAGTAACATGACTAATAGAAAAAATGAGAAAGTATACCACATAATTTTGTATGTTGTTGGTGCCTAATGTCTATGCTATCACAGGCTACATATGTATCAAAATGCCTTGTATTTTGAGTTGTGAAACGAAACCGTAAAACCTTACGATTCAAGCTCCACCTATAGAAAGAATAGCAAATTTTCAAAGTTAGAATATCTGCAAATACATCTTATTCTACAAATCTAACATAGGTACATAATTCAAATCAATTTTGAGAATCATACGGAGTTTCAAAGAACTGACAAAACATATGATCTATACAAAATGAAATGTACCTGCAATTCGTCCATTTTCAATGTCGATTAGCATCCCCGTTTCGAAGCTCAGTTGGAGTCGATTTCCCCTCTGCACATCATATCAAATCCACCTCACCAATTTTACACACTTAGCTATTGTACAAAAATTTGATGATGTATCAACTATATCACACGACTATATTACACGACTGGTAAACCATGTTAACATATTAAAACACAGTTTGCCAGTATAGATTTTTCATAAATTTTAGAACGTTGTCTAAAAATTAAAACTTTGGTTAAACCCTTTTGAAACATAGCATTATTAATTTAAATTGTTGTAATCCGATAATCAAATACCTAGAATCATTTAACGTAATAAAGCAAAATTTACTGGCATTTGCAATATCAATATCATACGAATTAGTGCTTGAGAACAAATGGGGATCACTTTGAGAGTCTCTTGCAATCTTCGGACTCGGTTATTCAAACTTGCCACTTAAATTTTCCTAAAACTGTTCAGATTCTAAACCATCTTTTTGTAATTTGAACTGCATCTTTGGCTGTAAGTATAGTCCATAAGTAAATAATAGTTTAATATGACCAGACCAATACACTATCGGCCCTAATATTACTACAGAAACAAATAAAAAATGTCCCTTATGAAAAAATTAAGAGCTTTATCACATCCAGTTGCCTCACTACATGTTCCTCTACTTCAGGAGATCTAAGATTTTCAATTTATAAAAAGATTGAAGAACCACTATAGATGTAGCAATAGAAGGAGTTCAAAAACAACATCACCAGAGCCCACTAAAAATAATTAAAATATGTGTTGGTGATTAAAGTAAACTTCATAACCAATAACAGAATGAGACAAAAACCAAAATTAAAAATAAACTTACGGGTTCGACTTGGATTGCTTGTTGCATGTTTACTGGCAAGACCCTTGAACTCAAAATAGTGGAACCCTCATCTTCTTTGTAAGTGTGTGTAGATATAATCTTTGTGAACCATTGAAAACCATGAGTGAAACTAAAAAAATCTGAGTCGAATCCAATTACAATCTATATAAACCCAATAATCTTTGTTCGCTTCTAAAATTTGCAGGAGTATTAATGTATCAAAATCAATAATCTTCAAAGTCAAAAACAAAATATGTTTCTAATTATATATACACCACATAAGCCACCAAATTTAACTTAATTATTATACCTCAATTCTTATAGTCTGAAACATATGGCATCCTTCAACCTGGGTCAGCGGCCAAATGCACACAAGGGTGAATCTGAGCTCCTCCTCTCAGATTAATTGCGCCTAGTGTTCTTCGGTTATTACCGATCTCAACCCCAAATTTCCTAGTGACCATCTTCTCTCCTTTGACTTCACAAATAAAGTGAAAATTAAAATTTTGAAACAGCCCAATTCATATATAGCAATTATATACAGATTTAACATTTAGGGTATTAGAAAAATTCAAACTTTTAAGCTGCAAGAAAATCTTGATCTGACTTCAAACTTTACAATCTAAACCATCCAAACAAATTCCTGCACAAAATAGTCAAAATCATGGTTTAATTAAGGGTTCTCTTCATCATACCCCTAGAACAAATATATACTTAAACACAAAAACATCTGATAAATAAATCATACCAAAACCATCTTAAAAATGAGAACCACATAGGGATTTATTAGTCGGCTCCGATAGTACTTTATGCAACACTTCTTCTACAGCAGCCAAAGCATAATTAGGACATAAAAATGTATAACAACACGATTTTGAGTATAATCTCTGATTCATGTAAGAGTTAGGGTTTGAATAAAGTTACCTCGTAAGAAGGATTGAAGGAACATGCAGAGGTGAGCTCGGAAAAAGAAGATTGACGGACGGAGATCGTTGTGGTCACCGGTAGTTCATCATCCGATGGGCTTTACCTTCGCCGACACGCTCCAGATCTGAGAGAAAGAGAGAGAGGCTCTTGAGCTGAGATTTACCATCGCCAGATCTGAGAGTTTTACAGAACAGAATCAAAGGCGAGAATGATTTGAGCTGGATTTATGGAGGTTTTCTTGTGGGAGAGAGAGAATCAGATCTAGAATCAGATTTGAGAGGGAAAGAGAGAACGAAAGAGAAAGAATGCAGGGTTTGAATTTTGAAATCATAGAGATAGAGATCATATGGGGGGGGGGGGGGGCAGATTTTGAAAGGGATTGAAAATATTGTTTGAATTTTGAAATTGAAATTTTGAAAGTGGAGCCAAATTTTGAAATTATGATTTGAATTATGTATTATTAATTATTAATCTTTATGACATCAGCAAAACCTACGTGGCATAGCTGAGAAGTTGAAAATACAGTACTAGTATGCATTCGTAGCTACTATCTATCTATATATATATATTTATATATATATATATATTTTCATCATACAAACATATTATATATATATATATATATATATATTATTACTATTAATGGTACGGGTTCATCCAAAAGTCCATGTTACGCTCGTCATATTTCCAGACGAGCCTTTCACCTATTTGTCTCATTCTCTCACTTCCTTCTAAAATCTCCTCACCAAAGGTTCGGAGTTCTTGCACATTCTCAGTGCTCATGGGTGGTGCGGGTGCTGGTATCGGGTCTGGGAACTGGGGCATCGGTTCTTCGTGTGGGTAAGGGTTCTCTAGGATTTCCCTGATATATTGGTCATTGTCAAAATATGGGTCCAGGGGGTCCAGGTTTGGGTAGGCTGCTAGGTTTTGCATGGGTTCGTCTTCTAGTGGGTAGCGTTGTTGATAATCCCTATGGTCATCAAACCATGGGTCATAGTCTGGGGGATGGGGTGCTGGTACTCTTGGTATTTCAGCTGGGCCAAAATCAGGTATTGGTATTTGGTCTACTGGGTTTGGCTCCAATTCCATAGGTTGGGTGGGAAATAGTGGTAACGGCTGGGGTGCTATGAGTTGTTCTAGATTCGGGTCTGCAACTGTAGTGGCTAATATGTGGAAATTGGCTAGTCTCCTATTGATCATATCCTGTGTTTGAGCATTCATTTCTCTATTACCTGCTGCTAAAGCTCGCTGTTGCTGAAGTTTTCTCATCTTTTTTATACGTTCATGAGCTCCTCTGCTGAACCATCCTCTCTTCTTAGGAGGGAATGGCTCTTCAGATTGTGCTTTAAACACGAAAATCCCTTCTTCGGTGTCAGCCGAGTACCCCGAGGGGTAGGCTGTGAAGAGGTGCCTTCATCCCTAGGTGAGCTGGACAACTGACGGTAAGCGTCTCAAGGTCCTTGCTCGCTCAAACTGTAAACTAACAAATTGTCAAATAACACAAAACAATAATATACAGATATGCACGTATCCATGTAAATTATTTCCTAACATATTGAATAATATTTTTGTCACACCCCAACCGATGGCGGAATCATCGGGGCGCGGCACTAGGCGAATCAGATTGCTCAAGAGAATCCATAACAACTATATTGCGATAATATTTAATACATTCGTTATCCCATACTAACAAATAATACAATCACATAAGTTATCACAGACTTCTTGTCCTCTCGAACAATACAAATCCGACAACCTAGATTTTAGTTGAGTTTCTAGACTTCCTAGCTTGATTCGATATAGTCTGCGATCTAACCTGCAACATACGTTAAAAGATTTGTCAATACAAAAGTATTGGCGAGTATACAGGTTTGATAAGTATAGCATAGTAGATTAAAAGTGCTGCGAATTTCCACATGCATAAACGTAATACACGACATATATACTCACAAAACTGATACTACCAACTAAGTCCTCGATGCTCGAATGTACGATGGCATAACTAGACCCCGTCGGGCGCAATAGTACTATACTAGTCGTGGTGGGACGTCGCGAGTATAAGCCCTAGCACATATGCAACTAGCATCACGTATATCTATGCATAACAGTTATTCGCAAGTGATAATTCGATTGATAGAACATTTCGATTGATAAGTTCGTTTGGTTAGAAACGTATGTTACACCCAAAGTTCGATTAAAAAGGGGTCAAGAATACTCACTGTGCGTATTTAGCGAGATCACAATTTGATTGAGTCGGTTACGAGTTGTCTGTAATGATCCTTGAAGAAATAGAGTAAACGAAATACGGTTAAGCAAGATTGCCTTGAAAAGTTACACATTGGGTCGAATTGGGCCTCATCCGGGCGGATGGCAAGTCATCTGTGCGGTTGATATGGTGGTACGTGCGGATGGGCCTTGCTTGTGCGCGCGGATGAGTGTGCGCACGGTTGACTTGTGCGTGCGGGTGACATGTCATCCGTGCGGATGACATGTTCGTGCGGTGTCATGATCCGTGCGGACATCATGATCCGTGCGGATGGCAGTGGTCCGTGCGGATGGCAGTGGTCCGTGCGGACTGACATGTCATCCGTGCGGACTAGGGTCATCCGTGCGGGCTAACTTGTCTGGTTCGCACTCTGACCACCGTTTCTGAATGTTTAACGGAGGGAATACGTTGTCTTTACTAGGGTTGTGTAATTTCGCACTAGCACTTGAAGTTCCGTCAATTCCGACTCATTCTAACGGCCGGGAATCACCCCGTTCCATCAGATCTAGCCGTTCATGGTGGTACTTCATGGTTAACTCGAAATCGCACAGATTTAGGTGTGATTTGTCATTAAAACATGTGGAAATCACCTGGATCTGAGCCGTTTATAGTGAAATGAGGCCCCAACTTGAAGTTCATAAGAACTCTTGGTGACATCACCTCAAAACGCCTCAAATCCGTAGATCTCACGGTTAGAATTTGAGTTTTGAAAGATAGGATGATGTAGAATCGAGTGTAGATTGTAGAAGTACAAGCTTTATGTCGAAATCTTACCGGAATCGCAAGGAAATCGAGAGAAAAGGGTCTTGGTGCGCGTGTGGTTGAACAGGAGCTGTCACATCACTTGAATAGTGGTGTGGCAGGCTATTTATAGGCGAAAGAGGAGAGTAGGAGGGATCAGGCCCGGATAGCCCATCCGTGCGGATGGCCCATCCGTGCGGATGGCCCATGCGTGCGGATGGCCATCCGTGCGCATGTCCATCCGTCCGGATGGTCCATCCGTCCGGATAGACATCCTGACGCTTGGAATTTCCCGTTTTTCATCGTTTTGGTAGTTTTCGAAGCGTGTATGACCATAATTAGTTTATATTATCAATATATTGTTATTATTGTATTATATATATATATATATATATATATATATATATATATATATATCACTAGGGGTCGTATTTACGTATCCATAATCCAAAGTCTCGATAATTAACAGTCGGTTTCCGATTCGAGTATGCGATTGTTGTCGACGTTGCACGGTCATCAATGAGGGTAGTATAGGTCCTTTCTTGATGTCATCGTGAACGTTATTTCGTGTAGTGCCACAAAGGCTGACGGGGTACCGTTTACTCGTATTGTCATCATCGTCATGACGACTGGAGCTACGCACTCACCCGAGGGTCCTTGTTAGCGTTCATTGTTTACGTTCGACACATCACGACCACCGAGGAGGGTAGAATAGGTCCTCACTCAATGCCTCCGTGAGTGTTAGTGTGATAATAGTGTAGTATCATGATATTGTACATCGAAAATATGCGATTATCCTTCGAATAGCGATGTATACGATATAGTTACATTATGATCCGAATCTCTGGTGCTAGGCGTAACGAGTATAACGAGTAGTAACAACGCACAAAAGTGCGGGTTGTTACAGTCTCCCCTACTTTAGGAAATTTCGTCCCGAAATTAATCCAATAGGTAGACTTCTAAGAGCTGATTTTGCATAGGTAGCGGTACAGTGAGTGATTTGACCGTAAGTTGACAGCGGGAAGGTTTCGAATGTGAGAGATCGACTGCAATTAGCGGGAAGACGATGTAAGGATGAAAGTAATAATCCCACGAGTTGGCATTCCAAAGTACCTTGTCTTGTGTAGAGTTCGTTAGTTCGATGCGATTGCAATTTGAAGGGTTTCTCATGACGTAGAGTTAACTGAGTCGCTCGTTAACCAACGTTACGAGAAGTGTTCGTTTCAGATATCGAAAAGGGATTTAGGACGAAGATCTTTTGAAAATTTTCCTTTTTAACGTGCGGTCAACAGAATCGATGTCAACCGATGTTGCAAGGAAGTTTAAGTTTCTAACATTTTAAGGGATTTGAAAATGAAAAATAAGGGTTACGTAAACTCTCCTATGATATGGGTTCTAGTTGAACTCGATGTTGAACCAATATCTCAGGAAAATCTCGTTTTTGATCTTTGAAAAAGGTTTTAGGGAAAAATTGAACTCATGAAGCTCTCTTTGAATATGGAGTTAAGCTGATTCGATGTTAACTCCACATTGTGAGGAATTTCACTTGTTCTAGGGTTTTAATAAAAGTTTTATAAAAATCAGTTCTATCCTTTTGAAAAGGATGTTTTAGCATCAAGCCCCACTTGGCACCTTCTCACGTAAGTTCGTTAATATGTTTAAAACACTTATATATAGGAAGTACCAACGGCGTATCCACCATGCTTTGTCCATATTACTTTCGTTTCGTGAGGCAGTGTCAGGTGTGCCGATATGTCTCAGATAGAATTGCGTTTACTTGGCCCAAATCGATAGAAAGTCGGACCGAGCATAAGATAGGATCGAATAGATTAGTCCAGTGAGTTGGTAAGCGAGAAGCGAATAGCGCGTTTTCGATTAGATTCCACATTACACCCACATGGCACGTTTCCACGGGGGTTGCTAACATGGCGAAACACCATGCTTAACCAGGTTAGCCTTGCCTCGTGAAGCGGTGTCATGTGTACTTAATACCCTACAGACGACAATGAACATCAAGTGAGCGATAAGCGGTAGATTATACACAATAGGCGATCAGCGATTAGATGGTTAAACGAATGATATAAACATAACACTAGCAATGATGGTGATGATAATCGGATTACGATAAGCGGCAGTTGTTGCGTGCAAGCGATGGAGGTTTGCGATTTCGATTTACGCGGTTCGGTTCGATTGATTAACACCACAGAATTTAACTAATCATCAGTCCCCACATGGCCTGTTTCCACGAAAGGCCGCTGATATAGCTAAAACACCTTGTTTTAACCATATGAGCTTCCTCTCGTGAGGCGAGGTCATGCGTTCCAACTTAGCACAAATATCACAGATAACGGTAGGCGATAGCGATAGATTGATACACAGCAAATGATATAGGCTCACGTGATAAGCGATAGAGGTTGCGAGATACACAAGGTAAGCGATTTCGATTAGTCGGGTTCGATTCTTGTCTCGAATAAGCTTAATGTTTCGTTATGACGCATCACGGCTATCGAGGAGGGTAGAATAGGGCCTCACTCAACAATATCGTGAGCGTTTACTTGCTTGATCGAGATTCGTTGCAACAGACTTACGACCAGTCTTGCGTCGATGCAATTTGCCTGCGAGGTAGACTCCCCAGAGTCCATCGATGAGGCGATTGCATTGCGTTTGCAGACTTACGACAAGTCTTGCGATGATACGGTTTGTTACGCCTTGCGATTGAGTGTAGTGTGTTGAAAATAATCACAATAGTATAATAGGTCTAATAACGTTCAACTCCACGTGGCACTTTCTTCACGGAACTTCGGTAGTATGGTAAGGCATTCCTCGCCCGACCCCTACTACTTTCATCCCGTGTTTTGGTGTCACCTTTTGTCAAACGCTATGGCACTTTTAGAATTCACTACGATCACCGTGCACTGAACCAAATAATCCCGTGTGCACCCGCGATTAATCGTTCCTTGCACGTTTATCGTACCTCGTTCTAAAAGTGTAGTGAGGGTAAAACACATTATTCCGTGATATAGTATATAGTATGTGTGTGAATCTAGTCTAAGTGCGGCGATTAAAGAGTGAGAGAGAAAATGTAGACGAGAGTTAACGTTACGCATAGAGACAATATCGAGTAATAGAGTAGGTTCAAAACATGGAGACTAACGTCGAAAATCGTATCATTACAACTTTATCCTACACTTGCTAGATGTCGGATGCTGAAAACTTTTGCTGGAGCTGTTGTTGTCGTACTCAAGTTCACGGTTCGATGCGACAGTTGCGGGTGAAGTGACCGTAACGGTTGCAGTTATTGCAATAGCGACAGTCAGCCCCAACTGGGTGATGATAGGTACACGAG
The DNA here is from genome assembly GCA_030545235.1 of Helianthus tuberosus. Lineage (NCBI taxonomy): Eukaryota > Viridiplantae > Streptophyta > Magnoliopsida > Asterales > Asteraceae > Helianthus > Helianthus tuberosus. The sequence continues at coordinate 95,249 of JARYGA010055905.1, forward strand.
TAACACTGAGGATGAAATCCAGTGTAGGCTCGTTTTGGAAACATTGGAACTGTTCGAAGAGGTTCCGGTTGCAGCAGTTCGGTTGTTGATGAGTTTGGGCTTGAAGTCTTTCGTTTGCGGCTGGGTTTGTCGGTGTCTTGTGAAGAAGTGTCGTCGTTGGAGGATTCGTCTGAAGACTCGCTTGCGGAGTCTTTGGCTGATTTATCGGAAGATCCGTCGGCAGATTTTTCAGAAGAATCGGCAGCAGATCCGTCTGAGGAATCGTTAGCTAATTCCTTAGAAGAATCGCCAGCAGATTTGTCAGTAGATTCGTCAGTAGATCCATCAGAAGATTCGTCAACATATTCGCCTGAAGGATTACTGGCGATTGCTTGATGAGCTTTCTTGACAGGATTCTTTGAGAATAATCCTTCCACGAATCGTTTGTTGTTGATTTCTGCGGCTAAGCGGTATGTTTCTTCGATGGTAGTAGGCCTTGCAGCTTCGACAAAATCACCCACACACTCAGGCAAGCCACGAATGTACTTCGCGATGGCCTTCCCTGGAGTGTTGACTTGACTTGGGCAGATTATGCTAAGCTGTTTGAACCTTGCGGTGTAGCCAGCATTGTCACCTTCGGTTTGCTTGATTTCCCAAAATTCGTTTTCTAGCTTCTGAATCTCGTGAGGGGGACAGTACTCTTTCTCCATGAGCTCTTTCAGCTCATTCCAAGAGAGAGCGTAAGATGCGGAGATCCCACGTTTGTTACGTTCGGCGGTCCACCAGTCGAGTGCTCGCGATTGAAATACTCCGGTGGCGCAAGTAGTACGGAGACTATCGGGACACCCGCTTTGACGAAGGGTAATTTCGATAGAGTCGAACCACTGGAGTAGTTGAGTCGCACCTTCTTCACCCGTGAATTCCATCGGGTCACAGGCTTTGAAGTGCTTGTAGAGAAAAGTAGATTGCGGCTCTCCTGTCTTAACGTCTTCCGAAGCTCGAGAATGGTTGAGAGAGTGAACTCGTGTGGCAATCTGAGGAATGACTTTGACCACTTCCCTGGTCACAAGTGAAGAAATCCTCTTTTCGCTCCTTCGTTTGGCTCGTCTCTTTGCTATCATTCTCGAAGTAGAGTTGTTGGAAGGCATCTAGACAGAAGGAGACTTGGAGTGAGATTCGATCATAATGATTTTTGAGTTTTGCGTTGCGATTGAGCACGTTCAAAACTTGGTGCGATAGTATAGTAGTAATACGAATCACATAGGAGCCACATAGGAGACACGAATTTCCTAAGTTCTCACACAATGACTTGTTTGTTTATACGTATATATATATATATATATTTATATAGATGTACTTTGTAATCATACACATACAGGTCGATTTAGAATAAGCGAGGTCGCGTTGAAGTGAGAAAACGAGAGCGAATGCGATAGATTATGCATTAGTTTTGTTGCGAACATTCGGATTTCGTTTTAGATTGCGATGGCTGTGCGAATCGTGCGTTTATAAAGTAGGGAGTGAAAATCGTTACATCGAGAATTCGATAAAGCGTGAAGTTTCAAAACGTAAATAAGTTCCAATCATTGTAAAATTGGCGGGTCGTATAATAGAGTGCCTTGGGTGTTTAGGCGTTGACTACCCAAGGTAACCCAACTATATCTACAAGTTCGGGCGCGCGCGTTGACCTAGAAGACTCCATGCTTCCACTGGGATGCAGCTCATGGCATTCGCCTTCCTAGTCATTGCGTGGCTCGAGTTGTTACAATAGTCGAGTCCTTGGTGAGAGCTTTTGAAAACCATTTTATAGAGAGTGGAACGACTTATTAAGGTACGGGTTTCACCCCTGGCTTAACAGTTTCGTTCCTAATTGTGGTTATGCTCCTCGAATAAATTCGTGAGTTCCACTAGATTTAGAAATGGAGGCTTTTGTCGAGATGTGGATGTCACTCCTAACTCGATGAAAGGTTCTCGTGCTAGAAAAATGCGCTGAGTGAGCAATCCTACCGAGAGTTCTTGGTTTTCACACCTGATCACGACTGGATCGCTCGGTTTCGTCATGCGAGTATTTTCGAAAACGTGTGTATTGTGTCGGCCTTAGGAAAGGCTAAGTAGAATTTTAGCCTTAGGAACGGCTTCTTCGTGTGAAGTTGTAGTATGCGGCGTTCACACAAAGTTGTAGCTTTTAGCAATTTCGATCGAGAGTATCAAGTAAGCCCAATACAAACCCCACTGGGTTCGTACGAGTCGGCCTGTTGGTACTTAGACTATAGACTAGGTCAATTTCTAAGACGTCGACCCGGACTAGGTCGAGTCTGACCTAATTCCCTATAGTTATGGCTCTGATACCAATCTGTCACACCCCAACCGATGGCGGAATCATCGGGGCGCGGCACTAGGCGAATCAGATTGCTCAAGAGAATCCATAACAACTATATTGCGATAATATTTAATACATTCGTTATCCCATACTAACAAATAATACAATCACATAAGTTATCACAGACTTCTTGTCCTCTCGAACAATACAAATCCGACAACCTAGATTTTAGTTGAGTTTCTAGACTTCCTAGCTTGATTCGATATAGTCTGCGATCTAACCTGCAACATACGTTAAAAGATTTGTCAATACAAAAGTATTGGCGAGTATACAGGTTTGATAAGTATAGCATAGTAGATTAAAAGTGCTGCGAATTTCCACATGCATAAACGTAATACACGACATATATACTCACAAAACTGATACTACCAACTAAGTCCTCGATGCTCGAATGTACGATGGCATAACTAGACCCCGTCGGGCGCAATAGTACTATACTAGTCGTGGTGGGACGTCGCGAGTATAAGCCCTAGCACATATGCAACTAGCATCACGTATATCTATGCATAACAGTTATTCGCAAGTGATAATTCGATTGATAGAACATTTCGATTGATAAGTTCGTTTGGTTAGAAACGTATGTTACACCCAAAGTTCGATTAAAAAGGGGTCAAGTATACTCACTGTGCGTATTTAGCGAGATCACAATTTGATTGAGTCGGTTACGAGTTGTCTGTAATGATCCTTGAAGAAATAGAGTAAACGAAATACGGTTAAGCAAGATTGCCTTGAAAAGTTACACATTGGGTCGAATTGGGCCTCATCCGGGCGGATGGCAAGTCATCCGTGCGGTTGATATGGTGGTACGTGCGGATGGGCCTTGCTTGTGCGCGCGGATGAGTGTGCGCACGGTTGACTTGTGCGTGCGGGTGACATGTCATCCGTGCGGATGACATGTTCGTGCGGTGTCATGATCCGTGCGGATGACAGTGGTCCGTGCGGATGGCAGTGGTCCGTGCGGATGGCAGTGGTCCGTGCGGACTGACATGTCATCCGTGCGGACTGACATGTCATCCGTGCGGACTAGGGTCATCCGTGCGGGCTGACTTGTCTGGTTCGCACTCTGACCACCGTTTCTGAATGTTTAACGGAGGGAATACGTTGTCTTTACTAGGGTTGTGTAATTTCGCACTAGCACTTGAAGTTCCGTCAATTCCGACTCATTCTAACGGCCGGGAATCACCCCGTTCCATCAGATCTGGCCGTTCATGGTGGTACTTCATGGTTAACTCGAAATCGCACAGATTTAGGTGTGATTTGTCATTAAAACATGTGGAAATCACCAGGATCTGAGCCGTTTATAGTGAAATGAGGCCCCAACTTGAAGTTCATAAGAACTCTTGGTGACATCACCTCAAAACGCCTCAAATCCGTAGATCTCACGGTTAGAATTTGAGTTTTGAAAGATAGGATGATGTAGAATCGAGTGTAGATTGTAGAAGTACAAGCTTTATGTCGAAATCTTACCGGAATCGCAAGGAAATCGAGAGAAAAGGGTCTTGGTGCGCGTGTGGTTGAACAGGTGCTGTCACATCACTTGAATAGTGGTGTGGCAGGCTATTTATAGGCGAAAGAGGAGAGTAGGAGGGATCAGGCCCGGATAGCCCATCCGTGCGGATGGCCCATGCGTGCGGATGGCCATCCGTGCGCATGTCCATCCGTCCGGATGGTCCATCCGTCCGGATAGACATCCTGACGCTTGGAATTTCCCGTTTTTCATCGTTTTGATAGTTTTCGAAGCGTGTATGACCATAATTAGTTTATATTATCAATATATTGTTATTATTGTATTATTATATATATATATATATATATATATCACTAGGGGTCGTATTTACGTATCCATAATCCAAAGTCTCGATAATTAACAGTCGGTTTCCGATTCGAGTATGCGATTGTTGTCGACTTTGCACGGTCATCAATGAGGGTAGTATAGGTCCTTTCTTGATGTCATCGTGAACGTTATTTCGTGTAGTGCCACAAAGGCTGACGGGGTACCGTTTACTCGTATTGTCATCATCGTCATGACGACTGGAGCTACAGCACTCACCCGAGGGTCCTTTTTAGCGTTCATTGTTTACGTTCGACACATCACGACCACCGAGGAGGGTAGAATAGGTCCTCACTCAATGCCTCCGTGAGTGTTAGTGTGATAATAGTGTAGTATCATGATATTGTACATCGAAAATATGCGATTATCCTTCGAATAGCGATGTATACGATATAGTTACATTATGATCCGAATCTCTGGTGCTAGGCGTAACGAGTATAACGAGTAGTAACAACGCACAAAAGTGCGGGTTGTTACAATTTTGGTGTCAACAGAACACTTCTGTGGCTGAAATCAGTGGCTGTAGCTCTGATAACACCTTCTGTCGCAACCCCCATCCCCTAATTACCCGAGAAAGGGCGGCCGCGGCCAGTATCAGTGGTATCGGTGTTTATCATTATTTGGCAGCGAAAATTTCATCAGGACCGTAGTTAGGAAATATTTTATCAAAGTAAAACACCACATTTTATAATAATAATTATATTTAGATAAAACCCAAGTTTTCGTTACAAACATGTTTATAGGGATAAACCCTATTTTATTGAAATAAAACATCTTCTTTATTTAGGTAACTTTTATAGCCACTTTTCAAAGCCTTCAGTGCTGTTTAGTTGGCTTCTATTTGGCTTTCACATTTTGTTACCTGAAACGCGTTTAAAAACATTTTGTCAGTGGGAAATACTGGTGAGTGAATCCCAATTTAATCAAGAAGAGTTTTATCATTTAACAGTATTGAGAGCGATTACAATGTTTACGTCTACACAATTACTCATTCAGTACTGTCAATCATGACTGGTGGGTCATATTACACATTGGCTAACTCGTTGTCCAATGGTAACGTGTTCCACATTTTGTATACAAAACCCCAACATACCGACAGTAATTGAAGAATTACAAAGACTCAATCCTTGCTATTCACATTGTAAAATATTTAAGGTTTTGTAAAAAAAGTTTGCAAAAAGGTTTACAAAAAGGAGATTACTCACATTGCTAACTTAGAGTTTTCCTTTGTGATTTCCTGGTGATTATCTATTAGTTACATAATTCACACGCGTTAGTATATTAACCCAAAATTTATATTAGTTATACCCTCCTCGAGACAGAACTCCAACGACTACGTCGGGCAGAGCCTCGACAGCCGTTACGGAGCGCTAGATCAATCGGGCAGCGTATCTAATACGTCATCGGGGGTTAAAATACTTACAACGAGGCAAAGCTTCGCTATTTTAGTGGGTATAATGCCCGGGTATTACTTCTACACTATAGAATTTGAGAGAGAATCGAAGGAAATGAGCGACGGAAACTGAAGGCTGATGGCCTCCTTTTATAGGGCTGGTCAACCAGTCTCTCGCGGCCCACGAGAGTTTTAATGGGGGTCTTCGCGGCCGGTGAGGCCAGCTAGGGTAGGCCCTAGCTTGGCTGAGTCGATCCTAGCTTCCACACGCGTCACGACACGTGGCACCTCAAGCTGCGGCCTGGTGGTTGATCTGTCGCGGCCCGCGTAGGCCGAAGACTATGTCTTCGTGGCCCGCGAGCGATCCTCAGGAATTGTTTTTATTTTATTTTTGTTAAATTAGAGTATTTATGGTCCATTATTCGCATACGGGGTGTATTTTAAATCGTGTAGGGATGTTCTAAATATTATAGGGGTGTCGGAAAATAATTAAGGAGGGTTGTTATACCGGGCACTGACAACAGCAGTCAGCTGACCGCCCAATGCGCAACTGCCCAACCCACATGCATAAAAGCTGGTAAACAGACTGACAACACCAGCAGGACGTGGCAACACCTCCGGATGCGCCCAACGCTTCCGTGACCTACGCTCCTGACACACCTACAAAAGGCTACGCGTCCCCTTTACTCTTCGGCTATAAATACACATCCTAAACCAGGTTTGAGGTAATGCTAATATGCTTTCTGAAAAATACGACTCAAATATTTATCTTGCTCCCAAGCAAATACTTATCCTCACGCCAGAGAGTGGTAACAAAGAGCCACCCCGCCCCATCCTCCTTGTTACGAGTTACGGTGTGTTTTCATTGTGCAGAAGACGGATTAGAGGACGACCTGACCATCGATCGAGGAAAGAAGGGATTAACCCTACTTAACGAAGCTCGACCCGTGGAATAATCCCCATATTATCCACTGCTTCATCACCCTCTAAAAATCCTTAAAAACCTAATTTTTTATATCATTTTATTGTTGGTAAACTACTTGCTCCAACAAGCGAGAAGTATAAAATATAAGGCCCTACTAATCCTAAGCCACTACCCTAAGCTCAACTCAAATGACTGCTTGACGAAAAACTCAAACGACCGTTTAAAAATAAGGGGGCTATGATGTAAGCCCTAGGTTTCAAAGGGTCGCTCGACAAATCCACAACCATGAAAAGTAGGGGTGGCTGGAGGCAATTCCCAACCTTTAAACGGTTGTTTAGTGCACACATGAACGGTCGTTTGAAAACGACATGTAATTAGATTGCTAGTGACGTGTGTATAAAAGGCAAAAATAAAAATAAAATTTCCCATGTGTGACCCGTTCATTATTAGTTAATATATTATCTAAATCGAAATCATGTATATTAAAATAAATTAGTAGAAAATTACACTAATGCATTTTATTAACTATACTATATAAAATAAAATAAAGAGTAAATTAATTTTTGAGTCCCTATGTTTTATGTGTTTTAACTAATTGAGTCCAAAAGCAAAAAGTTTAACGACCTGAGTCCCTATAAGCATTATCTTTAACCATTTGAGTCCAAATTTCTAACTTTGTTTAAATTTTCTGTTAGTTTCTCATTAAAAGACTAAATTACCCCTGTATTATATTATTATTATTAAAAAAAGATAAACAAATACACCTGCACACACAAACCACTTTCTCATTACCCTCTTTCATCTTCACCACCGATGCACCACCACAAATCACTTTCGTTAAATTGATTTCAGATCTAACACATGCATCTGAACCCTAACCCCCAAATTAATTTCAGATCTAACAAGATTGCAATATGTTCCCAAATTCATTTTTCATACCAATTTGATACGAATCAAAAACCATAATATTACTGAAGAAAAAAAAAAGAGATAGTTCCTAAATTTTGAGATGCAGGGGCCTCCCACCAAAGTCCAAGACTCACATATTTGCAACAATACTTAAAATCACGTAGCAACACTTTCATCGGAGCAACACCTATAAATTCTCTAAATTCTCACCTGTAATTATCCCTGTATAATCGATTATCTAAAAATCACGCAGCAACACCTCACCGGAGCAGAGAGATCTCATCTCAGGTTTGTTTGTTGTTGTTGAAGATCGGAGGGTCTGGATTTAGACGGAGATCTCATCTCAGGTTTGTTGTTGATCTTTTCCAGAAAACGGAGGGTCTGGATTTAGACGGAGATCTCATCTCAGGTTTGTTGTTGTTGAAGATCGGTGGTGGTGATGGTGGAGGTGCAGCGGTGGTGGGTGTTGTGGTGGTGGTGACGGTGGAGGTGCAGCGGTGGTGGGTGTTGTGGCGGTGACGGTGTATTGGTGGTGGTGACGGCGGAGGTGTAGTGGCGACGGTGGTGTTAATGGTGTGGCGACGATGGTGTTGATGGTGGAGGTTGTTAGATTAAATATATTAATATTATAATATTTAATCTTGTAGCCATTATAATCATTTATATTATATAGATCAAAATATATTAATAACCTATTAATAATTAGTTGGTAATTGTTGATGGACCATATTACCCTTATTAACTAATTGGGTTTCCTCTTGGGTGTATATATAAGGAGATTATTTAGAGAGTTTAAGGGTTACACAAGTTAGACAATTTTCACAACCCTCATAACATCATTCTCGGCTCTCTCTCCAAACCGATTCCTCCCTTGTTTCGGTTCATCACCATCATCACCTCACACCCTAAGGAGGAACCAGATCATCCTGACAAGTATGTCGAACTCAATGGCTGCATCTCTGACTGGATTCTCTGCTGGCCTGTCTGCTGTAACAGGTATTATTTACATGTTTTCCCTTATGTTTAAACAGAACTGATCAACATGTGGTATCAGAGCATATGTTGATAAATCAGTTCTGTTTTCGTATCCATCATTCTGGGATCATAATCTGGAAAACAGAAAGTTTTAAAAGCATTAAAAATTACGGCTGGTTTCGGGTTACATTGAGCCGAAATCAGTGTTTTGAGAAAAAGGGGTTATTAATCATGTCACCCGAAACTAATATGGGTTAATTTTATGTCCGAGATCTGTTTGAAACATTAAAATTCAGGTTTCGGATCCCAGAATTATGTTTTAATTTTTCTAGGGTTCATCATATTGTTCTAAGTAAACTCGAAAACTCCTTAAATTTTGGAATATGGTTTGGATTAGTTGGTGTTTTTACTGTTTTGATCTGAATTTTATCTATTAAAATTTTTTGAAACTGTTAAAAGATAATCAGTTATAATTTTCGAAATCTTTGATAAGTTTAGATCAGCAACAAAACAGGAAACATTATCCCACAATCCCTAAAAGTTCGAGTTTTCAGTTATTATCACAATAAACAGCTATTAACAGTGGGCTCGAGACCATCAGATTACGACTCGAGACCATCAGTCTCGACTCGAGACCATAAGGTCTCGACTCGAAATCATCAGGTTCTCAAAACTTTACAACTCGAGACAACAGTCTCGACTCGAGACCACTGAGATTTCGACAAAGGGCTTCAATCTTCATAACTCGAGACCGTGGTTGCGACTCGAGACCTCATTATAAGTCGAGATCTCATAAAATGCAGTAGTCGAGACCATGGTTCCGACTCGAAACAACAAGGTTGCGACTCGAGACCTCATAATGACTCGAGATCTCATAACTCAGTCGAGACCTGACTCGATCCGCGCTAACAGGTGGTTTGCTATTAAATACTTGGTTTTATAAACAATTAATTAACATATCAGAATCAGATAACTTTTACAAAACAAAAATAGCTTAACTTGAATGAGCTTCTGATGTATTAATTCTGGCCAAAGCTGATTTAATACATCTATTTATTGTTCAAGTATTATAAAAAGCTATGTTGAGTATGCATTACAAACGTGAAATGTCTTAATTCTGGCCAAAGCTGATTTAATTCATTTATGTTTAGCATGCTTGACAAGTGCATAACTAAAGCAATTGTCTCATTTCTGGCCAAAGCTGATTTGTCACGATTACTTTGCACACATACTTAAATGATTACACTTCTGGCCAAAGCTGATTTGTCTACGTTTAAGTAAAATTTTACTAAGTCTATTATTTTGATGTTAGTAATAGACATTATCACAGCTTCATAATTAAAATGGTCATTATTTATGCATGCCTTAGTATAACATGCCCTTAGATCACATTAGGACTTCTTTCTTAGTATCATAACTTGCTCATCTTATTTCCACTATCAGCACCCAATTGCGGGATTCCACCTTTGACTGGTGATAACTTTGCTGAATGGAAGGATGCCCTCATGCTTACACTAGGATTGCTAGACTTCGATTATGCTCTTAGAGAGAATATGCCAGCGGACCTTACCACTCAAAGTACTGCTGCTGAGTAGATAGTTCATGAAAAATGGACTAGGTGTAACCGCATGTCTCTCATGTTCATGAAGCAATCCATTCACAATGCAATTAGAGGCGCTATTCCTGATTCTGAAGATGCTAAAACCTACCTGGCCTCTGTGGAGGCTCAATTCAAAGGAACATCAAAAGCACACACTAGCACTCTTATCCTTAAGCAGGTGACGACTAAGTATGAGGGGAGGAGCGGCATTCGTGAACACATCATGATGATGCATGACATGGCCAATAAGCTGAAAGGGCTAGAGATGGAAATCAGTGATGGTTTTCTTGTTCACTTCATCATCACTTCGCTTCATTCGTCCTATGAAGCATTCAAGATCAATTACAACACTCAGAAGGACAAATGGACGATGAGTGAGCTGGTCGCTATGTGCGTACAGGAGGAAGGGCGTATGAAGATGGATCGCACTACTGATGTTGCTAACTTCACCACCTCCAACTCTAAAAAGAGGAAGAACAATTATCAAAGAAAGGATGCTTCCAAGGTCCAAAATCCAAATGCTAA